>JAOYND010188304.1:0-16956 GCA_025802135.1 Lagerstroemia fauriei
GCAGGACACCCACAGCTAAAAACTGATTTTGAAACAATTGTGGATAAAGGAATGCTTAAAATATCACGAACCATCCTTGTGACAATTGGATATCACAATTGGTTCTTCTTCCAATAATCAAGAATGTCCAATTTAATCTGTCTATCAATCCTTGTCTGATCTAAGTATTTTTCCAGTTCTAACTTTTTCCAAACATGAGGGCAGTCATCACCCTCATAGTCATCGAACTCCTATAGAGAAATAATAAAAAGTAGACAAAGGTAAAGAACATCTTAAAAGTAGACCATCTTAGAAATTCAATGAACTATATAATACCCTTTTTACAAGAAGGCATATATAAAGAAAAATTCAATGAAATTTTACCTTGTACATTAGAACTTTAAATCAATTGCTTTTTTAATGTAAATGAAGTTAAAGGTACCTCCTTTGATGCATACTCCTCATACAAAGAGACTAACATGCTTCGAACAGTCCCAAATTGAGGAGAATGGCTGCTATACAATTTTTTGTAACTCTAATCCGCAAAATGAGTTTTATATAGAGGATCCAATATCACTGCTATTGATAATATGACAAAATTCATACCAATATTTTTAAAAATTTACCAACATGCTTCGTGCCATCAATTGCATATCTTCATCTATCCATCTCATTATATTCCTTGAGCATCTCGTAAGCTTTGAAAGTAGCTGGAAAATACAAGTTCAAAGTGGGGTACCTTCAGAAAATAAATTTGTAATGTCATAAAAAATTCTCAAGAACTTCTATATCCTCTCAATCTATTCCCATTCTAACGCACTAGGGCAATGAGGGTAATTTGAATCACTTACTTCTAAGTGATAAAATGCACGACGGTAGTAGAATGCACCCTCAAGCATAAAATAAGTCTAGCTCCAATGAGTTGGAATATCTTGCTTCAAGTCTCATTTTGGATTCAAGAAAAGAGATTCACACATTCAAGAAACTTCTCTTTTCTCACTTGAGACCCCTTAACATATTCCACACTCTCTCTCACTTTCTCAAGTATAACATGAATTTCTTTCAACCTGTCTTGCACTTTCAAGTTCACTATATGAGTACAACAACGTTGATGAAAAAAGTCACCTTTAGCTAAGAGTGCACCTTTCATATTCAGATGTGACCTCAACAAATTGACAAAGACATTGTTTGTAGAAGTATTTTCCAAAGTAATGGAAAATAACATTCCATTGATGTCCAACTCAGCCAATAAAGAATTAACCTTGTTATTCAATGCAACATCACTATGTAGAGGTGGCATCGGAGAGAAATTTAAAATTGTCTTTTGCTAAACCCAATTTTCATCAACAAGTGTGCAGTGAAAGAGATTACCCTTCAATAACAATCAAAGTCCATAAATCATATGTCAATGAAATCCTTGTAGCTTCCTCAAGCAAACATTTCATTGTCGACTCCATTTTTTTTGCATTTTCAACTAGTCTTACCATCAAGGGTCTTCTCTTGTAGTCAATCGAAAAAGTTTCATACCAGCGAGGTCAACCTTTTTTTCCTCTTACCCTTCCCCACTTATCAATTTCCCGCAGTCTCGTGTCTTTTAAATCATCTCCATCAATTGAAATAAGATCATCCTCCTCATTAATGGTGTCCATCACTTTATTAGAATTTTCTAGCAATCACTTCAATATGTTCCGTACTCATCATTAACTTCAAGATTTTTCAAGTCTCTATTGAAATTTTTGAAAGTGAACAAACTCGAAAACTTAATAAAAACCATGAATTAAATAGTCAGGAAACAAACACTTGGAAAAACCACTCAAAAATAGTCATAAGATGAAAAAACCACAAAATAAACTGTCATAAAAGCAAGGAATTAAACACTAAGAAAAACTCATCGAATCCCAAAACTATACAATAGTCCATAGTGTAATAACAGCTATTAAACAATCCGGGGAAACATAAAAAACTTTGAAGACTTCAAAAACAATAATCACAGACAAGAATTTCCAGTCCTGGCACAAACTTTAAAGATTCATCACTAACTCGATATCTTTAGGTTCCACATCAGTCTCACATTTTCTTCTTCCACCTGATCCCACAGAGTTGCAACTGAAGGCTATGCTGCTTAGAAATAGACTCTCTGATGTGAGAGAACAAGTGAATAGTAGAACCCTAGAAAAATTTAGCAATCTCGGCAAGAATCAGAGAACAAACAAACTCGTCCGATGTGGCTTTTGAGTGATGAAGCTTAGCGTAACAAAGAAGCTGAGTGAGGAGCGCCAACAGTAGAAGTAGAACCCTAGAAATCTCAATCTCGTGCAATGTAGAAGACTTGAAGAGGAATTTTCTTTTTTTTCTTGTGAGGCTTTTGAGATTTTTTTTAGGCGGCACAGACTTGATAGAGATAGAGGTAAATATTTACCCTAAGGGTATAATTGTAATTTCAACAATAATTTAATTAGGTTTAAACATGTCAAGTAACCCGGCCCAACCCGTTTATTCAAACTGGTTACACGGTTCAACCCTTTTAGACCTGAAACTTATTTAAACTTGACCATAGCCTGCCTAACTCCATATCGTGCTGTGTCAGGTTATCGTATCTTGTAAAAAATTATCAGGCCTAGGAAGAGGTATATGGCAAGGGCGCCATTTATCTACTTATTTATTTATGCTTTTTATAGAGCACTTGGGGCATATTATTATTGACCATTTTACAGAGTGGGCGGTGGAAACCAATATGGGCTAGAAGAAAGGGACCGTCTATATCCTATCTAATGCTCACAGCAACCTATTGTTATGGCAACAATTTCCCAATTAGAAGTGATATGTAATTCACTTGTGAAATTCTCTGTCGCATTGGGTCAAAAAGTTAGCCAATCCAAAACCATGATGTATTTCTCTCAGAATGTCCATTTGCAGGTTTGTGGGGCTATTAAATCATGCATTGGGTTCAAGGTCATTGATAATTTGGGCCGTTATTTGGGTGTCCCTTTACTTCATGGAAGAGTAACGAGATATGTATACAATGGAATTGTAAAGAAGGTAAAATCTTGCTTGAATAGGTGGTGGCATCAGCTTTGTCCCTAGCTAGTCGTACTACTTTAATCAACTCGGTATTGATATTCTAGTATTTGCTATGCAATTGACAAAGGTCCCTCGAGTTATCTTGACAGAGGTGGAATGATTATTTAGGTGATTTCAATGGGGACATATAGATGAAAGACATCAAATTCACCTCATAAATTGGAGGATCATTACTCAACCATTAATAATGTGAGGTCTTGGAATTAAAAGACTTATGGAATTCAACAATGCTTGCTTGGCAAATATGTTGGGGCCTCATAACTAACAAAGAACAGCTCTGCAGGCAAGTTTTACAACACAAATATGGAGAGTTAGACCTTCTTATTCTGTCCTCCACACAATGAATTGGGCGTTCATGGCTGTGGAATACGTTATATGATGTGTGGCCACTTATTTCTATAGGTGTTGGCCGGATCACGGGGGATGGGACATTCGCGCGATTGTGGATGGACCAGTGTCTACAGAAACACGGGAGTTTCATAAATGAATACTCTTCACAGTAAACAGATGGATTTTAAGAACTCACCGTTGGTAACTTTGTATCACCTTTAGGTGGATGGGCTTGGGAGAGATTTGAACATATGCTTCCACACACTATTGTCCTAAAGATAGCTTCTATAAGGCCTCTGACTTCAAAAGACCTCTGACTTCAAATGGCTTGCTACACCAGTTGATATGGAAGGCCACTGACTTCAAATGGCTTGCATGACCAGGTGATGTAGAAGTATTTTCTAACGGTCATTCTCTCATTGACACTATATTACAAGTCGATGGATAAGGTGTGGGAGATTCTATGGAAAGCCAAGGTACCACAACGAGTTCATTCATTCCTATGGATGGTACATCATGACCGCCTCTTAACGAACAAGTTTTAGACGATAATGGGTTTGTGCAATTTGGCTGTGTCCATAATGTGCGAGATTGGAGATGAGAATGTGCTCCATGTGCTGAAAGACTGTCCTCGAACTAGGGTATTAAGGGAAGGGATTTTACTGACCAAAAAAATGCAATTGCTTTTTAGGATGGTCATGAGCAATGGCTATTGAGAAATTTGAAAGATACTAGTGCATCGAATGAGGGTATATCTCGGGCCATCATTTTTGCTACATGTTGTTGGCTACTCTATAAGTAGAGAAATTCCGAGATACATGATATGGATTTCCAATGACCAATTAGAGGAAGGGAGATAATCAATATGCTTGGCCATTTCATTGAGAGAATTGGAATAATATGAAACCCAGGATTCTATGTAGTAGGGTGGGGAGGCAGGTTAGGTAGGAGAAATCGAAGCATAATTAGATTAAAATTAACACTGATGATGCTGTTAAAGGAAATCTTTGAGTAATAGACTAGAAATTTTTTATACTATGAAGTTGGAGAGATCACCTAATACAAGAGAAAATAATATATAAAACAAGTGTAAGAGTTATAACTGAAAATCAAGAGCATCGTGTAATGTGTATCGATAATGCAAGCCATAGCAAAAGAGTGTGTACATATATATAATATGGACAATGTAATAACAAAATCATTGACTCATATTCTCAATGTACGTATTTTTTCGGTGTACAACGGTATACAAAGGAGATACATATATTTAAAATTGATAGAAGTAAGGGGGATAAAAGGGGGACAGAAAGTCCCACTGGTGAGATCGAATTTAAGATCTTTAGGTTATAGGGCGAGAGTATTATTAATTTAATACAATCTATTATTGCATTTAAGTTTTATCAATGCATTGAAGTTGGTACACAACACTCGTGGCTCTTGCCGCCCTAATTAAATAAACTAAGTTCTCCATGACCTCAGTATTGAAAAGGACCACCTAATATGGCAGCCACCAATAGACAAATTTATTATCAATAAAATAAACAAAATTTTATTAAAAGTCACTTTTGAAAATGATCTCTGGAAAAATAATGATAAAAGGCAGGGAAAAAACAAACAATGTGTCTTACTAACATTAAATTTTATATAAAGTGAATTATTAAATGTGCTGATATCATTGTTTACTAATTTAAACTTTAGATTAGATAGTAATTCAGTTTTTTATGTCTATTATAAATATAATTTGATATTAGAATTAGGTCAATAGTTGAGCATATTATGGTTTAATTTAGATTACTATTGTACTTACTTTGTATATACTCCTATATGTCTAACTTTACATCTATCTCGATGTTATCAAGTTTTTGGATTGAAAATGGACTAATTCTCTTATAGGGTAAGAAGCATGACAAACAAATGAAACTCCTTGTTAGCAATTTTATTTTTAAGAACAAGTTGTTTACAAATATCAATAACATACACTCAAAATTAGTAGAATAATGCATTGATATATCAATTGTATTTCACATTTTAAATGCCTTAGGGCTCGGCATATTTAATTTTTAAATAATTATACATGTATATGTTGCATGCATGTTGAAAAAACATGTTTGCCTTCAATTAAATGAAATTACCCAGCTACTTGGAGAGTCAATTCTCTACTCTCAAGTTATCCTACATCTAATAATTAATAAAAAGGATTCTAATTTATTATAAAATTGAGATATCACTATCTGCAAGTTTAGACTTTCAAGTTGATACGAGTCTAACATTCGTGTGGACCCAGATGGATATTTTACATGATATCAGAGCGGATTATCATATTTGTTCACACCTCGCTAGGCCCGAGTGTGAGCTCATGGCCAACAAAAGCCCATGACCTAAAGAAAAGTATCTAACTCATGGACAATAAATTGACTATGAAAAAATCCACCTTGATCATTATAACCCGAGGACATAAGAAAAAGCCCTTCTCGTTGTTAGTTGTCTCTGTTACCTGAGTATAAAAGTAAAATACTGGTTCGAGATTAGTTGTTGAGTGCGAGCATTTAACGGCACATATTAAGTATAGTCACATTACCATGTGAGTGCGGGTATTTAGGATTGAATCCCAAATCGGATAATTAATAAAAAAATAATTTTGTTTTATAAGATAATTGAGGTATCACCACTTATAAATTTACACTTGTAGGTAGATATTAACCTAACCTTCTTATAGATCTGATGGATATTTACATTGATTGAAGCTCAATTCTATTTAATTTCTCTTCTATTGATGATATGTGCAAATGTTAATTATATAACACCATAGAGCTTTGAAATATCCATTTTATTTTCTGGCTACAAAGGAGCCCTATGAATTTGAAGGAGACTGAAGGAAGTGGAATAAAAGGCAAGAGTCAACATAAACCGGTAAAAACCGAGGAAACTACCATGGAGCAATCTTTCTAGGAAGCTCGTTTCCATTTGAAAAGCTGTACTCGCCAGTCGAAGACGGACATCGTCGAATGCTCAGTCATAACCAATCAAACTGATTTCCTGATTGCCTCCAGTCTTTTAGATGATCCAATCTGCTCAAAGTTAAATTTCAACTTAACCGCATCATAACATGTCTGTCCTTTTTGCACAGGATTCGGAATGTGAAATAGCTAATTAATTGCTCTATAGTGCAGAGTATAAATATTTGTAAGACATGAATGCTAATTGGGATGGCAACAATAAGGGAGCAAAGATCCATAAGCAGACTAATGATTGCTTAGTCCATGATTGAAGCAAATTTCCAGGAGAATATGGCAAAAATACACAAAATGTCACCCCAAGCATATGGGGATTGCTACACCGATCAAATCCTAGGCAGTTGTGAGAGGATATCTTTATTCTCTTGGTTAAATGTGATGCTATTGATAACAATGCTATTGATAACAACTGGTGTGAAACTTTTAATGGAGAATATTGGAAGCAATTAAGAGTATCTATTCATTGTTAGAAGAGATCAAAAAGACGATTTTACAAATGATTTGCATCAAGAGAGCTAACTGTGAGAAGTGTAGGAAATATTTTGACCCTAATATTGAGAAGAAATAATAAGAATTTTTGAGATTTTGTAGGCATTGTATTGTTAGCTAGAATGGTAAGGATGATTATGGATCATGAATTAGGATACAAAGTGTATGGTTGACATCAAGAACATGACATGCAACTGCACTTGCATGACAGTTGACTGAAATTTCTTGGTGCCATTTTATGTGTTCTTTGATAGAAAATGCTTTAGATACTGATAATTGTCCATAATAGAAAAACATGTATTAGAAGTGTATGGTATAGTTGTATTATCAGTTCGCGACTCTAAGTTTTGGTGAAAAAGTCAAATGAAAAATCCACCCAACTGTCTAAAGTTGTATGACAATTTTTATTATAATTATATTGTGGTTGATGACTTTTTGTTGAAGTAGGCCTAAAAATCAAAGCATCAATGTTAGGTTTATAAAGTGCTTTCCCTTTTCAATTCGTCAAAAAATAATGATTCAAAATTCGTGATATAATTTGGCCATCTGTTAAAAATTTGTGATATAATTTGATCATATGTTGAAAGTTTGTGATATAATTTGGTCATATATTGAATGTTCGTATTTTCTAGGTTTCTATCTCAAAATAAAATGCTAGATTAGCGCCTCATTAGCCCCATTAAATATCACGTTAGCTTCGTTTTTTGTTAAGTTACCCACATGACGGATGGTACGGAATCAAAGTTCATAATTTTACATGTTATTTTAAATTTTTTGATATAATTTAGTTATCCGTTGAAAGTTTGTGTCTTTTTAGGCCGATATTCCTTTATTTTACTTTTCTAAAAAATACAAGTTAGCCTAAAAAATATCTTTCAAGCAAACACCAAGTATTCGGCATCATGAGCATTTTCAATGGTTTAAACAACAGCTCAAATCAATATAGTACGTGCCCTTATAATAACATACTATAATAACATATTGTATTCCTATTGCAGTGAATATATCAATATATACTTCTTGGATCATCTTCATGCCTCAACTCAAATTTTCTAACAAACTTCCCACTCCACACAATCCACTCCACACAATCCACTCCACACAATGAATAGCCACATCCATGGTGCTTCCAATAAAGATTATTCTACGTAATCTCAACCACAAACATAAAAAAAACTGAAAAAATCCTAAAATCTAAGAGACAAATATTAGAGATTATTATTAACAAGAAAATAGGATCAATATGAAGAGAGATAACAACAAGCATTATGAAAAATTGCCATAAGTGATAGCAAAATTTCATCTGTAAAAGTTATAAAATCCATCAGTGAAACACCTTTTGTGATATATTGACAATCAAATGGATATATACCTATAGTTTTTGTAGCTATCAATATAATTAGCGTGGATTTAAATCTACACTTATGGTCAAACCATCAATCTATTCTTTTGTTTATGTCGATCACTATTGTCGTCGGTATATGATGGTCTTAGTTGTCAGTATATTCTTTTCTGATGGATTATTTTGTCAGTATAGGATGGTCTTAGTTGTCAGTATAGGATGGAATAATCTGTTTATATAGTACATCTTTCCTAATGGAATTTTTCATCAGTATAATACAATCTTATTAGTTAGTATAGAATAAACTAATATGTTATTATAGCCTTATTTGTCTCTATACTCTATGCACTTTTGTAACTTATACCAATGAATATATGTAAATGGAGGTTTTCCTTTATCGATAGAATATCCGTTACTAAATGAGCTTTTCATTTTTCATCTTTACCGATAGAAATTTCTCTCGATACAAATTAATAATTATCGATAATTATTTGTCAAATTTTCCGTAAAAAAATCTCCATTTTTTGGACAAACCTTGCCTTTATATATTAGTTAATTATGTTGAATTGACTTTACCAATGAAAAATATATCATTAATATATACTTTTTGATTACTAAGGATAAAATGTATTTATAACTCTTTATTTAAGTATTATAGAAAGTATTTGTACACAAAAGAAGTATTAGAATCATAATTACTAATCAAAATGAAACATATGCTCTAAATCATAAACTATTATTAAAAAAAAGCATGATATAATTCTTGAAGTTCTTACATGTGCAATATATCCAAAAAAGACATGTTTCTTGCCATCTAAATCGCATGGTATAGTCTTGAAAATAAATGGAAAACAAAGATTACATAAAATTGATATGTTTTAGCATTATTTAATAAAAATTAAGATAATAATTCAACATACTTAAACAAAAAGTGGATCAAGAGCTGGTTCAATGTTGTAAGACATTCTAATTTGATCTTGCATCAAAGAGAAATAATCACATATTGAAAATTGAATATACGTGTATATGTATATATCTATACTAACTATATAGATGGTTGAAATATTATATGAGTCAATGTCATGAATAAATACAAGATTGATTAACATTAAGTATTAAAATGATAAACTAAATTTATACAAACACTTTAATAAGTATCGGACTGATTCGGTTGACTCTTGTAGATGGACAATGAGGATGACTATTTCCACTACTCTGATAAGATAATAAGAGAATTCAGAATAATAAATTAGTTCCATCAACTAAGATAAAACTTGCCCACGGGGCACAGCCCCACCGGTGGGGCACTAGGATGTCTTTCAAGACGTCCCAGGTTCGAATATCAGGAGGGGCGTTCCTCCGTGGGTGGGGGCTTTCAGCCCTCTCGAGCACGTCAGGTTCGCCTAACTTACCCGGTACACGTGGTTTGTGGGTTATTGTGTGTACCCCGAGTAGGAGGTGTTGCAACCACCGCTAGTCGGGCCCGGAAGGCGCTCGGATACCTCGGTTATAAAAAAAAAACTTAGATAAAACTCAAAAGAGAATATAAATGAGAAAGAACAGCAGTTAATAAATAGTGTACCCTCTCACTACCAGCAGCATTGCTAATGATGTCAGCAATATTTTGTTTTGAATATTATTTTTAAATAAATGCAACCAAATTGCCAACTACTCTTTGCGAATTTTCCAACGCCCTCTTTTTATTATCATGCACCATAGATGATGTATCCGCAGCTATTTCAGATGAGGTCGATCGTTTTCTTCCACAACGAGCACGTCCCTTCTTCTCTGGACCTTTTACTTTGGAATACACATCCCCTTTCCAAGGATTACAATGATGTGGATATTGTGAGTTCTCACATTCATTCAAGCTTGTTTTTAACTTCTCCTACAATTAAATTGAAAATACACAAGTATGGTCATTTATAAAACTATATTTTCAGGTCCATATATATATATATGCATAAAGTCTCTCCTATTTATAGTAAAAGAATAATTGTATACACATGAAGGTAAAACTAGTAGTCCACATACCACTATTTTAGTAGTTTTTAAATTGACAATAGTACTGTTACTTCTTGTATAACTATCAATGTATATTTCAGCACGAGCAAGAGTGGTTCCCCCATCCTCTTCTGTCAACATAAATATATGTCATCAACTCATTATATAGAAAAAAAAGAACATCAAATATAAATTACCTTCTCATCAATGAGCCTAGCAAAATGATTTGGTTCATGTAAAATGAGGCTCAATAAGTTTGGATCAATTATCCACATTAATTTCTGCGATTTCCTAATTGGAGAAAAATAAATCAATGAATAATTGTATTTGATTATACAACTAAAACATTCAATAATTGCATGTAATTATTCAAGGCTAATTATTGAAATAACAAAAACTTATTTCAGTGATGTCTTGATATTCTACTATACTATGATTTATCAAAGCACCAATACTTAACAAGATCACGATATTGGTCACGGTCAATTCGATCATCTAATAGTCATTCAATCATCTCATCAATTGACAAGTTCTAATCCAATCCTTTTAATTTTAGCTCATATTTTCATTGATGCCACTTCTCGCTCATGTTATTCACTATCTAGTGTTTGATTTTCGCCATTAATTATGGAAGAAACTTGAATTTTGACTATTATGATTAAATAAAAAGTTAAACCATATTTTATTAGCTCCACACAAATAAAATAACATATACAATGATACCTCTATTGTGCTTCACATCTCATCTATCTTCACTTTAGGCATGTAATGCCAACTTAAATAGTTTATTGGTGCAAATTATGGATGTCGAACCATGCTTCCAATAAAGCGGGTATGAGCAATTGCTTCATTGCCAATTTGTTGACCATAAAAAAAACTTAACATTGACACGCTTTTCTGGTGGTAGATCCCAAATATATAACATTTTTGTTGAACCATAGACCTTTCGAGGTTGATCATGATTTTCTATTCAATTTGAAAGATCATTACATTGAGTTAAGATAAATTAATTATATAAGATAAATAAATAAAAAGATATATAAAATTCAATTTGTACCTAATGGCCGGTCCAATTCTTCTAATTTAGTGGACTGTTCAAGTTGGGGCTCATTAGCTACATATGAGTCGTGGTCCTCTTCATACTCAAATCGAAGTTGTTGAGAATCCAAATGATGCTTCTCAGAAGTAATAATAACGCGTCGATGCTTTGGCTTGTTTCTAAATTTACATGAAAATCATTGATAAGAAATAGTTAAATTTGCATTAGAACTATTAAATCCAGTATGTTCATGAATAAGAGGCCAATTCACATGGCGGATTTTTGGAAAGTCATTCAAATTGCATAATGAAGAAAATTTTAGGAGATAGCAGGACTCAGAAAATATACCGAGCTAAATTAGAAACCTCGTCAATAACAAGCAAGTAAAAAAGAATGTCTAAACTCCTAACTTTAAAGAAAATAGAAGACTCGTCAACAATCGAATTCTAATTCTAAATGATAATACTATTGAATTCTTAAAAATAGTGAAGACAACAACTCCCACATTATAGGACCTAAACGACTCCGTTCGAGTCCAAACTCTGGTTTGTTGTTTGATGAAGATGACCTAACCCAACTATTTTAATATTACAACATACTGATCCATTAAATATTAGGAGGCTCAATTAAGTATTTGGAGATGGATCTTTAGTTTACACAAGGACAAGTACAAGAATTTCAAATTTTCAAAGAAATAAGAAGATGACCAACTCTGTAAAGAAATGGATGGCATATCGGTTGGAGGTTTTACCCAAGTCTCTTGACCTCAGCAACTCTATCCTCAAGCTTTTGAAGTTCCTTAATATTGAGGATCTTGGAACACAAATCTTTAAAAATTTTGCATAATTACCGAATTATGATTGAGCTAACATATTAGGCAATGACCCACGAATCACTATCTAAATAAATTCTTGCATCAAAAAATGACAACAATATGATTTCAACCCTATTAGCTTGCATTGTTTGGCATCTACACATCTTGAGATATTGGAAAAATACTCGTCTGGAACTTTCATCTCCTTAAGGACATTTAGAAAAGTATCTTTTTCCTTCAAATGTAGTAGCAAGCTTTAGCCATGTATAATTGGTCAAAGCCATGTTGTTTCCTCGAATGAAACACACTTCTTATGCCCATATCTCTTAAGTAAAGTTGTGCTTTGAGATTGTCTTTCGACTTCCTAGATTTATCTAACAATGTGCTAGTAGAATTATCATAAACATTCTTTTCTATGCGCATCACATCAAAATTATGGCACAATAGATGATCCTTCCTATATGGTAATGTAAAAAAAAGTATCTTTTTCTTCCAATTTTGACTCCCGCATTCAAATTCATCATTCGTAAGATTTTCAAGTTGCTCCAACACCCTCATAAAAGTAAATAACACTACTCTCATCTCTCCCCGTCATGAGCACCAAAGGAAAGTAGAACTGAACACCAACTAAAAACCTCCCAATAGTGTTATAGGAGCACATCGCAATTCTTGGATTCCATCAAAAGACTGTTTACCATATTGATATTTATGATTAGACTCCAGCCATCGATGATGTCCCATATAGCAATACTTGTGCCTATGAGGCAAGAAGATTTGTGTGTCATACAAATAGGAAGTACAAGCATATTTTCTTTTTGTGCTCCATTCAGACAAGTTGGCATATGTGGGAAAGTCACTAATGGTGCATAATAATATTGCCCACAATCGAAAAGTCTCTTTTATTGATGCATCATAAGTTTCAATAGATACTTCCAAAGAGACTTCAATTCTTCCATTAGCATTTGCACGAAAACATCCAAATTACCACCTGCGCCTTTTAACCTTGGAATAATTAACGAAAATATGAAGTTGGATTGTTTCATACACATCCACGAAGGTAAGTTATATGGAATCAATATCACAGGCCATGTGCTATGAGAAACATTCATATTCTTGAATGGGTGAAAATTATCTGAAGCCAAATCTAAAGGAACATTGCGAGGGGTCAGACAAAAACTCAGTATGACTGGAGTCAAACCCTTCCCATGCTTGCCTGTTGGGTGCCGCCATAATCCATCCTTGGTATGCCCCTCATCATGACAATTCATATTTGAAGCAATTTTTTAAGATATGATTAATCTTTGTAATCATGGCTTCGATGGAAACCAATGCAATAATTTTTTAGGTCTTCTTCTTTTCTTTCTAGTGAATCTGCCTCCCGATTTATCCTCTTTATTCTAAATACTAGCTTTCAACCGAGAAGTATTGCATTTTGAACAAAAATCTTCTCAGGCTATATCCTTCCAGAAGAACATACAGTTATTTGGGCAAATGTGTATCTTTTCATAGTGTAAACCCAAAACAAAAATCAGTTTTTCATCTCACTGAATGACTTCGGTAGTTTATTTCTCTTTGGTAATATGAGCTGTAGAAACTCCAATAACACTGTGAATGACTTATCACTCCACCCATTGAAATATTTTTTACGATAAAGATGAATGATAGTTGATAATTTTGAATAACTACAATTCGGGTGTAACAACACCTCAGATTTCTTTTGCATATTATGAAAGATATCCATATCATTCACATCAAAGGCATGACTCGAAGTGTCACCTGTAGATTGTTAATTCCTCTTATCACCATATACTTCTGCAACAGTTTGGAACAAGTCATTCAACGTTTAATGCATATTATCATTATTATCATTGCCTTCACAGCTTTCTACTAAACTACTCGTATAAGAAGGCTCTCCATGAACAGTCCATTTCACATAATTTTTAAGAAATTCATCACATATCAAGTGGTCAAACTCAATTTCTCGAGAATGCCAATGAATGTTGCCACACTTCACATAGGGACACACAATATTTCACCATCCTTGGACGATCTTTCAAATGCAAATCTTAGAAAATTGATAACTCCATCTATATGTTTTTTTATTTCTCCTTGATGTGAGATAGATTCATAGTTTATCCATGAAGATGATAATTATTGAAACTGAAAACAATGTAAACAAGTTTCAAAACTACAGTGAAGAATATCAGTGGGAATGGATTAGGAAAAAGATAGAATCAACTAGCAATAATAAATGGATCTTTTGAAATTGTCAGGAATTAGATATCAAGTTGTAAAATTTATTTTACATCAGAAAAGGGCAAAGTCTCTTACTATAATTTACTATAAAGAACTTTCCATTTTTAATCTCAAAGGTTCAACCTCAAAGGCGATGACAACAGCGAAAAGTAGATCTCATAATCAGGAATTGAACTTCCATATCATCTTAAGCTTAACCATACAATTTTACTAAGTAGTAGATATGTTTCATCAGGAAAGGAAAGGAAATTGCATCATAACCATGACTAGTTAAGATCAGATGAGGAATTTTACCAAGGAATGGAATGGTGAAGATAAGCCCTTCATCAAACCACCTCTAAAGTAACAAAATTTTCAACTTCAATTGGAACCTGCATAAGTAATAACATAGTAATCAACTATCAAGAAAGTTTACACAACAAACAAGATACATGAAGGGAATTGAATTATGAATCAAAGGGGCAAAAAGCAAAGGAAGAAAGCTTGCCTCTTGGTTTCTCTTCGTGCTTTTGCTTGGAGGGTCTAACACGATTAATCAAATTTAGGGAATGAGAAGAAATAAGTTAGATTTAGACAAAAATAGTGCCTCATTGTATACCTACGAGTGAAGGTTGAAGTTACCATTCTAGGGAAAATTAGGTCGCAAGGCTTTACTGATAGATTAAGTTGTTCGTTAGTAGAAAAATGGTTTCAGTTATAGAATTGTTCATCATCAGTAAAAATTTACTAACATATTTATTACACCGTCAGTTTACAATTTTCACCGACAGATTTATTCATCTCTATAGCCAGTTTAAAGCGACGGTGAGCAGTTTCATCACTAATGTGTTGTCCTTTACTAACGACTTCGCTGATTGTAGTAAAAAATGTTTTATTGACAGTTTTCCTCTTTTGTGATAAAAAAAAGCTTACATTTACTTATGGAAATTATCCGTCGGAAAAAAATCAATTACTAAATGGCAATTATTTTGTAGTGAAGTGAAACAAGCAAAATTGTTTCACCAAAATGCAAGGCCTTTGCACAAATGTATAATATAATATTGAGAGATAGGTAGGTTGGATGAAGAACTTATTATGTGCTCATTTCTCTAGCTCTATGATCATTCAGATTGATCGCATTACAATGTACAAAGTTTTCCCCCTTGATCTCCATAGCCTATGCAATATTTGAGGATAACATGGCTTCTAGCTCAACAGGGCAATGGAGAAGAAATTTTTTTGCGAGTTGTATTCACTACATTAATAATGAACTACGAGAGTAAAATACTATTATTTTACCAAATTATAAAGGTCCACATGTTTAAATCAAGCATTGTTCTTTACATCCGGTAGCAATACCAATACTTTGCTCTTAATAGTTTATTACTGACGTGATGAGCTTAGCTAATTTAAGAATTTCTTGCAATGGAGATTTAATGGAGGGCAGTGATAAAGGAAAAGGAAAAAATGAATTAAAAGGAAAAATAACAAAAAGTATGGATGAAAATACTTATTTGATATAAGAAGGCATTTTTGTCAAAATCTACATATGATTGTGAGAATGATCTATGTATTGAGAGGACAAAAGTGATACATCAGACAAGAAACTGATGTATAAAAGGTAAAATATTATACATTAAAAATATGGCAAATAACATAATTACACATGTACTTTGACCGAAATCTCACTTTTAGCACAAACTTTTTCGTGTGACCTAAGAAGGCATGAACTTTCAAACATTTGTTCCATTTAGCACGCCATCTATTTTTCCATCAAAACTAACGGACTGTCCTATGTGGCACGCTTTCATGGCAAAGGACGGCTGATGTGGCAGTGCCACGTCGAATACGTTTAAGAAAATGTAGAGTTTATCCCTTAATACTCTTCATTAATTTAAACACATGTTAATTACTCGATTTAATCGATTTTAAATTTTAAAATTTATTTATTAACAGAAGAATAGGTTCCAACTGGGTACAAGGAACCTGTGGTATAATACAGGTTCTGAGAAGTTGCATGGATGTTTATGGGAAGAAGAAGATAAAATTATAAATTGTCCTCGATAACTAATTTAAATTAATGAAGAGTATTTAAGGGTAAACTAGATTTTTTTTATGCCTTTGACGTGGCATGGTCATGTCAGCCTTCGTTTGCCACGTAAGCGTGCCACGTAGGACAGTCCATTAGTTTTGACAGAAAAACAAACGGCGTGCTAAATAGGACAAACGTTTTAAAGTTCGTACATTCCTAGGTCACGCGAAAAAATTCGTGCTAAAAGTGAGAATTCGGTCAAAATATAGGCGCAATTAGATTATTAGCCCTTAAAAATATAATTGATAAGCACAGGGATAGAATTAATATATCGACAATGAAATTGATGTGTAATTTATTTTATATGGAAAATTAAAGTGATATCTAGAAGTGAAAATAATGTTAAAAATTCAGGAAAGCAGTAAAATGGTACAATTTGCATCTCAAGAATGTCTATTTATTCCGTAGAAATTTCTGGAATTTCAATATGAAATTAAGAATAGCTCTAATGCTTCGTAAAGTATTTTCTTCAAATTAAGTTGCTTAATTCATGCACAGGTTTTGAAGAAAAATATCAAGAAAATGGTAAATAAGGAA
>JAOYND010188408.1:0-16938 GCA_025802135.1 Lagerstroemia fauriei
GTAATGATGAGTAAGCATGAGATGACAAATTTAGGTCTGATGAGGTACTTTTTTGGAAAACAAGTACAACAATCAAAATGTGAGATATTCATCCCACAAGAAAAGTATGTTTCAAACTTATTGAAAAGATATCAGATAGGCAACTGCAAGCTGATCGGGACTCCACTTACTACAAGTGATAATCTGCATTCAAATGATGGCGCACCAAAAGTAGATGCATCAAACTCACTGCAAGTGATAAATTTCATTGGAAGATTTATGCAAGAACCAAGCAAGTTACATTATTCAGTAGTAAAGAGGATTCTACATTACATGCAAGGAACAAAAAAACTTGGCATTCAATAAGCTTATTGGTTACACAGACAGTGGTTGGATAGGTTCTGTTGATGATTGTAAGAGCACATCGGGATATGTTTTCTGCATATGATCAAAAGTTATATCATGGTCATCGAACAAGCAAAATACAGTTTCATCTGCTGAAATAGAGTACATTGCAACCACAGATACAACATGTGAAGCGATCTGGTTAAGAAGAATCCTATCAGATTTTCAACAGATGCAAGAAGTCTATCAACTATTTATTACGATAATATAGCCACAATTGCAATGACGAAAAATCTAGTATACCACAGCAAAACCAAGCATATCAAACTGCGTCATCAATTCATCAAGAATAAAGTTCAGCAAGGAGAAATTCAACTTGAGTTCATTAAGATGAATGAGCAACTTATAGATATATTTACGAAAGTAGTTATTGTAAAGAAACTCGAGAAATTCAAGGAGGTTGCGCAAATTGCAAATTAAGCGGTGGTGTTACAAATGTCATTTGCAATTTAACACCCCTTCTTAATTTGCAATTGTGTAATCTCCTTGAACTTCTCAAGCTTCTCTGTAGTGGCTACTTTCATAAATATATCTACAAGTTGCTCCTTTGTATTAATGAACTCAACTTGAAATTGAAATTATTCTTGCAAAACTTGATTCCTAATAAAGTGATGGTGCAACATAAACTTCTTCTTCAAGTTCTCCATTAAGGAATGTTAATTTAAAATCTAGTTGATAAACCTCTAACTCTAGTTGAGTAGATATGGTGAAGATAAGCCTGATTGTTTCCATACGAGCAATTAGTGCAAATATTTCATTGAAGCTGATACTGGATTGCTGAGAATATGCTTTGGCTACCAATCTAGCCTTATACTTTTCAATGAACCATTTTCTTTATATTTGGTCTTGTAAGCACATTTCAAATCAATGACATCTTTTGCCTTTGGTAGGTATACAAGCTCCCATGCACTGTTCTTCTCAATGACTGCAATTCCTTCATCCATAACTTTAATCCAAATATCATATTTGACTGCTTCATGAAAACTTTGATGCTTACATGCATAGAATGCTATATTACCCTTGCATAAAGTTCTCTTATTGGAAGGAACTTTTTTGGAGGAGATTCAGATTCTGAACTTGATGATGAAGAACTTGGACTCAAAGAACTAGAAATTGGGCTTGTGTCTGTACTTGTACTTGATTAATAAGCATCTCTATACAGGGATCACCTCTTGCGCTAGTTGATATACTACTTTCCCTTTTTCAGCACCGTTTCCTATGAAATCCCATGAAACATTTTCATTGAAAATTACATCACAAAAAATCACGAACTTCTTAGTATTTGGATTGTAGAGACGATATCCTTTTGACTCGTCACTATAGCAAGCAAATATATATCTCACCTCTCTCATCGAACTTCTCTTTTTGTTGTGATGATGTTGATGAATAAGCAATGCACCAAAATACCTTGAGAAAATCCACTTGAGGTTTCCTTCCATGACATGCTTGATAGGGTGTCTTATTCATAACCGCTTTTGTTGGAGATCTATTCAAAATATAAACAACAATTGGAACTGCTTCTGTCCAACAATCGTTTGGTAGACCTTTAACTTTAATCATGCTTCTTTCCATTTCTAAAATTGTGTGAATTTTTCATTTTACTACACAATTTTGACTGGATGTATAGCAAATTGTAAGTTGTCTCCTGATTCCTTAATCCTTGTAGTAATTCTAAAATTCATTGGATATAAAATTCACCACCATGATCTATTCTAAGAATTGTCCGCTTCTTGCCACTTTGTCTTTCTGTTAGGGCTTTAAATTTGATAAATGTGGAGAAAGCTTCTGATTTCTCTTTAAGGGGATATATCCACATCATCCTTATATAATCATCAACGAACAGTATAAAGTACCTACTTCCTCCAAGTGATAGTGTTCTTGTGGACCACAGATATCTGCATGTACCAATGCCAATGGTGCTCTTACTCTCCAAGATGTCTTAGGGAATGGAAATCTATGCATTTTTCCCATATGTGTATCCTTCATAAACTTTATCTTGAGATGAAATTTGAGGAAAACCAACTACCATATTTATACTCTTCAACAATTGCAAACCTTTATAAGTCAAGTGTCCATACCTTAAATGCCATCAATATAGCTCATCGTCCTTTATACTCTTAAATGCTAATTTTTCATTCAGTGCTATGCCCAAAGGAAAGACACTATTTAAATGCATCTTGATTGTAGCCATCTTGATACTTTTCTTCTTATTAGTAATCATGCAGTAACCATCATCAAAATTAAGCTTGTAACCTTTATGTACTAACTGACCGACACTTCATAAATTTGCAGCTAAACAGAGCATAAAGAAAACATCCTCAACAATTTTAGAGTTGCCTGCCTTGGTTTGGACAATTATTGCTCCTTTTCCAGCTATCTTATGTAGTTTTCCATCTCTAAGCTTGACTTCAGATATGAAATTCTCATCCAACCTTATGAATTGTCTTTATATCTCGTCACACGGTTACTGTAGCCACTGTTTACATACCAAATATTTTATAATCCTGTCGAACATTGAGACAATGTTAGAATAAATTTTACCATCATCATTTCCTTCTATATAATTTGCTTCATGCTTCCCTTGCTTGTCTTTGTACTAGCAATTTCTTTCAAAAAGAGTGGGATTTCTACATCTCTTCCATTTGAAATGACAATGATTTGTCTAATTTGTTTGCTTTCCGCAAATTCTACACATTGAATCTTGGTAATTATTATCATTTCTTTGTGGAGGATTGGTTCTTCTTCCACATCCTCTACTTTTATTTCCTCTACCTCGTGAGGTGTTGCTTTGTGTTGAGTTACTTTCTTTACTGGCTTGACTATCATCATCTTTATACTTTTGCTTGCTAGTATGTGCCTTTGAATGGAAAGCTTGCAATAAACTTTGGGTTGAGCATTTGCTTATTCTCTTCTCACTCACCTCGAGAAACTCATGAGTTCATCCATGGAAAGAGTTGACAAATCGTTTGATACCTTGATGGCGACGACAACATGCTTGAATCCAGTTGGCAAGCTCCTTAAAATTTTCTGGACTATCTTCTTGTCCTCGATAGTATCAATAATATGAAATCTGATTTTTTATTACAGAAACTCTTAATGAAAATTCTTGAATACTTCATTTTCCTTCATGTCTAAGTTATCAAAATCTCTCCATAAGTTCTGTAACTAAATGGGGATAACTACTTCATAGCCTCCAAGCTGCTTTTTCAATATTCCTCGTGCATTTTTCAATGTAAGTGCACCCATTATTTGAGGAAGGATAGAGTTATTTACCCCCTGATTACTAAAAGACAATGCTTGCATCTTTCATTCTATTTTCTTTGTGCTGCTTCTGATATTGTGCTCGTCGTGTTGCTATTCCCTCTGGACTCGCACTTGAGGTTTTGTATCCATTCCCTGCAATATCCCAAAGGTCTTGGGAGATAAATAATGTATTCATAAGAACACTTTGCATCTCGTATTTCTCCTCAACGAAAATAGGAACGCCATCTTGGATGTAGTTGATGACCATACTGCTGCTTGAAGAGGCCATTGCTGTTAGAGCTCAATTGACAGGGAGCCTAACTCTGATACCAAGATGTTAGAATTTATGGGTGCTAATCAATAAAATTAGTGGTATGATTTAGGAGAATAAGGGGTAATAGGATGTAAAAGGAGTTTTATATTGCTAACATAAAATAATAAGTATACACACCATTCAAATAAAATGCCTCTCAATCTCTCATGCTTTCATACATATTTGCTCCTGCTAATATATCTTGCATACATGTATGACAATCACATGCTGGACCATATTTATGGAAGATGCATGGCGGCAAAATTCCACCGCCTCTCTGTCATTATCTTCTTCATTTTTTTAAATTATCTCAAAGATTATCTTAATCTACAGCACATAAGTGTAGAATATTTGGGGATGAAGGATACTTCATCAAAAAGCAAACATGAAGAGTTCAATTTGAACTTCTCTTCTTATATGGGATGGGTACTTTATCATGAAATAAATTGCAAATTACTTTTTTAACACCGATGCCTATTCTTCCAAACATTTTCATTTATAAATATAAATAGATAAATGCCCATAAGAAGCACTATTGAGCATGATTTCCTCCCCGATATAACCATTGATATATAAAATCAATGAAATTCCAAACATATCACGGCATGATCAATGAGTTAGAATAAGCTTGCTTTCTGGTCAAACTTACTCTAGCCACATCTCAATCAAATTCTTAACACCCATCTCCAATGCTTGGTATTGTATGTGATGTGATCCCAGATACAGGTTTGAAGAATGCAATTGATGTTCCTCTTGATTCGGTGACAAGAGGTCTAGCGAGACATTGAGGGATGTGGATGCAAATCCAAAGCATGCTTCAGTGGGTCTTATTTGAGTTCCGACAGGTCCGGTTACGAGGGTACAAGCCAAGAAGTTTAAAGAACATCTTAACGATGGTTTGAGAAATTTGGACTCGAATACATAATTTTCTACAGTTGGACTTATCATTGATTGAATACATAATTTTCATTCCTTTGAGTGAGGAATTGCTCTTCTTGATTCTTGAGAAGACTCGTAGAACTTATCAAGATTTCCTATGGCGTTCTACAACCAGACTTATCACTTTCGATCCTCAGGGTGTGGCGTCCACTTCAGTCCGTAGCTTTGGTTCTTATCTCGCTAGGTAACGAGTCAAAGCTCGCCTTCGAAACTTGCGCTTTGCAGATCTTGGGGTTCTAATCCATATATTGTTGTCGGGTTTTGCCACGTGTTGGCAAGGTGGACATCAGTTGGTAGCAGAGCTAGGTTATAAGACAGGTTCCATCTATCCTTTTTATTATTTTTATTCTTCTTTCTTGTTGAATCCTATCCTTCCTTTTCTCTGTTAGTTCTTTAAGTTTGCTTGCAAAAAAAAAAGAAAAAAAGAAAAGAAATTCGTGCAAAAAAATAGCAAAAAAAAAGCTTTAATGGCAAAGAAACAAACAAACACAAAAGAAACGTTGACAAAAAAAAGGAATCAAGGAGTGCAAAGATTGATATCATATTATCTTGGCATCTTTACTCATCAATCATACATTCATCTAGTTTCCTTCATCTATTTTTTTTCCTTGCTCAAAGTCGTTCCTTTTCCTATCATTCTTGTGTTTAGGGCTCCTACTCATCTATTTTCTTGACTCTTTGCCTGGGGATCATCATCTTTTTTATTTGTTCGGCTGGAGTCATTCTTGAATTGCTGCAAGTTTCTTGGTTGGTTTCTTGAGTTTGATTAAGAACTAAAGAAGGCAATTAGAGTGGAAAAAAGGCAAGAGTGGTGAGCATATCAGAGGGTAAAAGCCGATTTGAGTGCAAACACAAATGAAATTGAGTGAATCCATTTTCAAGGGAAACACGTGAGGGAGTGCTTGTGAGGTCCTAATATTTTTTAATACAAATTCTCATTATGTTACATTTTTTAATACATGAAGTAAGGAGGATGGTGAAAGCTGAATTCAAACAAATCCACAAGAAGATGGATCGGTTTGAGGAAGAAGCAATGGCCAAAAGAATTCAATTTGAATATAGAGATGGAGATTCTTGGAGGAGAATACAAACGTTAGATGACAATTTGGATAACACAAAGGTGAAGCTTCCAACTTTCCAAGGCAAAAACGATCTTGAAGCTTATCTTTTGTGGGAGGAAAGAATGGAGATGGTCTTTAATCATCACAATTACTCCGAGAGGAAAAAGGTACAACTTGCTTCTTTTCAATTCTCCTACTATGCTGTAATTTGTTGGGATCGACTTATTACAAGTAGGAGACGAAATGGAGAGCAACCCATTGAGACATGGAATGGAATGAAGTAAATAATGAGAAGAAGATTCTTTCCAAGTTCCTATCGTCAGGAGTTGTACAACAAGTTGCAACATCTAACTCAAGGATCCAAGAGTGTTCTCAAATACTACAAAGAGATGGAGGTTGCAATGATCCGAGCGAATGTAGAGGAGGACATAGAAGCCACCATGAACAGGTTCCTACGTGGATTAAATTTTGAGATTGCGGATGAAGTGGTGATGCATTATTATGGAGAGTTCAAAGATCTGTTGCTCCATCCCATGAAAGTTGAATGACAGTTGAAGCAAAGAAACATGGATGAATGGAGTATAAGCGTTGCGTCTACAAGTTTATGGAGATTAGCCACTAAGCAAGACAAAGGGCCATCATTTAATTCTTATTCAGAGCTCTCCAATGATATCGAAAGCTGTGGGTCTTGCAAAAGTTCATGAGAATTGAGAGAGATCAAACAAGCTGAGCGAAAAAAAAAACGGAGTTTGAGCAAAATAAAGAGTGTGATGAAGAACATGAGTGTGATGAAAAGAACATTAATGATGACAATGAACAAAAAGAGAAGAATGAAAAAGAGAGAGAATTTGAAGCTGTGAAAAGGAAACACGTGGAAAAAGAGAATGAGAGAAAAGAAAGTGAGAAGAGAGACTATGAGATTATTATGTCATTGGTGAGTGAATGAGAGGAAAAGACCATGAGAATGAGAGATCCTCAATTTTACATCAGTCCCTTATATTTAAGGAGCAGGTTTTATTTACTAACAATCTTGTCAGATTCTTGCCAAGCAACATCATTCTTTATTTGCAGGAATTCAATGAAGTGCATCAAGTATTAACTCCAAACCGACTAGCCATTAAGAGTAATCATAAGGAGATGATGGATCGTCAACAACAAACCAATGAGCTAGTGGCAAAGATGCATGCTAGAGAATACATGAGTCCTTTTATAGATTTTATGATGCGAGAACACGAGGATCAAATATGGAGAAGGTTTGTTGATTTTCAAGTCATCAAGAACAGCATGGTAATGTGTCCTAATCCTATTCCTTTTGTGAATGACATGTTAGATGGGTTGAGTGATACATATATGATTTCAAAGATTGATCTTGAAAGCAAATTCCATTATGCTTGGTTGAAAGAGGATTATGAGTACAACAATGGAATTCAAATAAAACTTGAATTGTTGGATTGGTTGGTGATTCCTTTTAGATTGATTAATAGGCCAAGTGCTTTCACGAGACTTATGAGCCATAATTTGCATGCTTTCATCTACTTTGATGATATTCATTATTGTAAGAGTCTGAATAGTCATGCTAAATACTTAAGACTTGTCTTAAAGGCCTTAAGAAAAGAATCGCTATTTGCTAAACTTGAAATCCGAACTCTTTGCATCGATAAGGTTGTTTTTCTTGATTTTATTGTGAGTGCGTTTGAGATTGAGAATCATGATAAAAAGCAAAAGGCCATCCAAGATAGGAAATCATCTACTTTGGTACGTAAGGTAAGTAATTTCTGCCCCATATCTAGTTTCTACTTGAATTTTATTCTATGTTATACAATGGATGATGCCACACATAATGATTTGTTCTTTAGAGAGATTGTAAGATTACATAGTATATTTATCTCGGTTAATGGTGCTAAGTACTTAAACTTCTCGTGGATGAAATTGCATTGCAAGTTAGAAGTGAAGGTATTGCTTTTGACATGCTATGGAAAAATTGTTTTTAAAGCATGCGAATATTGTTATCCTAATGTTGAGCTTGCTTATAATAATTTTGTACTTTCTACCACTAAGTTTTCTCAGTTGAAGAATGTACTTGGCTTTGATTCATGATTCTTTTGGATTTAGCTCGTTTTCCTTCAAGTGAGTGTGTTAACTTAGATGGAAAGAAGGAATGTGATTTTATTAAGCCAATTCATGTGAAAGCTCACAACAGTGGCAGTAGAAATTTTGTTTTTGATCTAGGAGGTTATGATTCATAGCACATGAGGAAGAAGAGGTTTTATGCTCAAAGACGTTCAAAGAGACTTCCTTGTGGGGATGGACCATTCCAAGTTATTGAGCGCATTAATAATGATGCCTACAAATCTGAACAACAAGCTGAATATAATGACATTGATATCTTCATAGTTAGTAATTCATATGTATTTTATGTAGGTCAAGAATTGAGGACAAATCCTTTTCAAGAGGAGGGGAATGATGTGATCCCAGATACAGGTTTGAAGAATGCAATTGATGTTCCTCTTGATTCGGTGACAAGAGGTCGAGCGAGACATTGAAGGATGTGGATGCAAATCCAGAGCATGCTTCAGTAGGTCCGATTCGAGCTCCGACGGGTCCGGTACGAGGGCACGAGCCAAGAAGTTTAAAGAACATCTTAATGGGTTGGTTCGAGAAATTTGGACTCAAGCAAATTCATTGAAGCATGTTGAAACAAGTTCACATGTGCCATCAACGTGCATCAATTTAATTCAAGTTTTAGAAGATTCTATCAAAGACAAATAATATTTTGTTATTTCATATCTTTAGATATTTAAGTAGGATGATGAAGTGATATTTTGTTGCCTAATATCTAGGGGCAATCTATCAACAGAATCAGAATGATTTGTAATCTTGTTCTATTTAACGGCTTGGGTTGGGATGGAGAGAAGAACAGATTTCATTGATTGAATACATAATTTTCATTCCTTTGAGTGAGAATTGCTCTTCTTGATTCTTGAGAAGACTCGTAGAACTTATCACGATTTCTCGTGGCATTCTACAACTGGACTTATCACTTACGATCCTCGGGGTGTGGCGTCCTCTTCAGTCCGTAGCTTTGGTTCTTATCTCGCTAGGTAATGAGTCAACGCTTGCCTTTGAAACTTGCGCTTTGCAGATCTTGGGGTTCTAATCCATATATTGTTGTCGGATTTTGCCATGTGTTGGTAAGGTTCACTTCAGTATGCATGTTGATAGATAATGAAGAGAGATCAAAAGCGAGTACCTTCTTCGATTACATAGTATAGAGGAGGAGATCATTGGCATCATATTCTAACCGCTATTCAACGGGTTTCGATGCTTCATTGACTTCGTTTCCATTATTCCAGGGTGCCCAACTTGGCAATTGCTTCATGGGAAGTTTTGGCATTAAGCAATTAGACTGCTCTCAGCAGCCTCCTTGTGCTCGGTGCTGGTCTTGAACTCAGCGGGGTACCTGTGATAATTGCCCTTCCTTTCGAGGGAGAAGACTTTGGAGTTGTTAGTTGAGGTGGAGCGGAAGAAGCATACATCGCGGATATGAAAAGGACATGGATCAGCAAAGGCGTCTCAGAGGGGATTCGGGTTGGCTGAAGAAGTTCAGGATGGTGCGGAGAATGGCACGTCAGAGAGGAGGATATCTCGAGATGGCAAGCTATTGCGATGAAGGCAAGTTTCTTGGAGGATTCGAACAGGTAGGGACCGAGGAGCTCGGATTGGTGTAGGATGGAAGAGCTGGAGTGTTTGATGGTGGCCAGGCGACTAGGTCGTGGATCGTCAGTGTAGTTCGGTCGTTCTGGTAGAGTGGTGGTGTGGGGAAGAAAAGAACCTAGACCGTGCTCTGTGGGTTTCCCTTTTAACCTTCTTGTTTCCATTCTTTTCCTTTTTTTTAGCTGCAAGTTTCCTTTTATAGTTTAGGAGAAGATTTAGGCTGCTGATTATCAATGTTTCTGATCCAATAATTCTTATCATCTCCATCTTAAATCCGTATTATTTCTTGTTCTTTTATATTTTTCCATGAAACTACGATAAAGAAGCCTTGGAAAAAAGAAACGTGCAAAATGATCCCCGGCTTGTGACATATGAATTTTGATCCTGATTGGTTGATATGGACACGTTCAACACACCAAGGACTAGTATTCAAGTTTTTTGGGTTATACTTGAGCTTTTTAATATCGTTCTCTATTTTTCTTTTGAGCCTTCATGAGCCTAGAGTTAAATGGCACTAGTCTTGTTAAATTGGACCTTCTAAAAATTAGTTACATTTTTCATTTAAAATTGGTCGATATTCGACCAACTTCACATATTCAACTATTTTCATTCAAAAAATTATTTCTTCCTTAGCAGATCGAATCTCAGGGTCTGTGATATACCAAATTGAAGCCGACTTGGCGCTGGAAGACTGTACTTTTCGCATGATCTGTTCATAGCAGGGTCAGACCCCACATCGGCCACAGTGGTCTAGGTGATGGCAGAGCTCATCCGTAATCCTCACATCTTGGCCTGAGTCCAAGATGAGGTTGACTGCGCCGTGACCATTTGGTGACCGAGAAAGACCTGCCTAGGCTGACCTACCTCCACACCGTGGTTAAGGAGGCCTTCAAGCTCCACCCGATCACCTCGCTCCCCATTCCCCGGAAAGTGTCTGAGAGTTGCAAGGTTAACGGGTACCACATCCCAAGAGGAGCCACCCTCATCGTGAATGTGTGGGCAATAGGCCATGACCTAAAAATGTGGTCCAAACCTTTCCTGCCTGCTGGCGAGGGTGCAAACATGGACGTGAGGAGCAATGACTTTGAAGTGATTCCCTTCAGCTCTAGGCAGAGGATGTACGTCGGGATGAATCAGGTTATCCACATGGTCCAGCACCTAACC
The DNA here is from genome assembly GCA_025802135.1 of Lagerstroemia fauriei. Taxonomy (NCBI): domain Eukaryota; kingdom Viridiplantae; phylum Streptophyta; class Magnoliopsida; order Myrtales; family Lythraceae; genus Lagerstroemia; species Lagerstroemia fauriei. The sequence goes on from JAOYND010188408.1 coordinate 10,819, forward strand.
ACTGCGCTAGTCCGACACTTGACTGGAAGCTGCCCAACGATTAGGTGCCCGAAAAGTTGAACATGGACAAGGCTATTGGGATAACCCTGCAAAGAGCCACGTCGCTGGTGGTGCACCCGAACTGCCGTTGGCACAGCATGTTTATAACTAGTTAATGCTGCAACAACATGAGGATCGTATGATGGATTTCTAAATAAAAAGTCCATAGTTTGAACGTATCAATAAGTGCTTTCTATTCTCAGAAGGAAAAAAAATCAAAAATAAAATAGAACGCCCATTATATCAGAGCGTGTGCTACATATATAAGGCCTTATATAAGTATGTAACATGTGTTTTATGTTGTCATTCTAAACCAGGGGCTTACTCAGTATATGTAGCATGTGCTTTATGTTAAATATTGTACTGTTCTCATAATTTAGAAAGTTTTACCTTTTAGTGGACTGATTAATCTAAACCTACATTAATCAGAGTATAGAGGACTTTATGGATACCGGGTGATTCACATAAAAAAAAGGGTGATTTTTAGAAGTAGATAAATAAATGAGGAATATGAAACCAACATGGATTGGTCGAAATGGTTCGGTGCCTCTTTTCCATGTTTGAATATTGTGAATGAAAAAAGTCCAAAATTTTAAGAGTTTTACCTCTTAGTATAGACTATTTTAACCTAGATTAGTTAGAGTGCAAGGAGCCTACAAATACCACACAATACACATGAAAAATTAAGTAATTTTGAGAGAAAGGTTTAAGCATAGTGAAAATCAGTCGCTCAATCATCTCAATAGGAAATTAAGAGGGTTTTTGTTCGGTTATTTATCATATAATGCACTCACATTCAAGTTTAGTCCATTCTATCTCCTTCCATTCATTGACCATGGGATTAATTGGGACTGTAAAATTGTTGTGGGCAAATTGTAGGCACGTCTGTCGCCTTGGGATTGCCGGGCTTATGTCAAAGAGCCCTCAATTGAGCCACTTTGAGACTACTCGGCTGGAACAATCCTCCTTCACCATAACATCCTAGAGGCCACATCGAATATAACATTCCACAGGAATTATATATTTACTCCTCCTAGCATTCGCAAGAGGCTACAAGTGAGGTAAGCATTTGAAAGATTTTAACTATTATAGGATACCAATCATATGAAAGTGAGTTGTTTTTATGAAAACTAGTGGTCGACTCGTATTACGCACCATTTTTATCGCTTAATAAAATCAATAAAAAATTGACATGTAAATAAATTTGAGTAGTTGCCTATTAATAAATTTGTCATTATTTTTTTTAACCCAACAGTTGTTAAAAATTAAATTTTATGCATAAATTGAAAGTAATATAGAAAAGTGAAAGACACAAAAGAGGATGGGTGTTTCAAATATATATATATATATAGACAACTCATTTTGGTTCGGAAAATACATAGACCTGGACCTCGGAAAATTGAGCAAGCAAGTGTCCATACTCAATCTAATACGATATTTAAGAGTAAAGTTGAGGATCTAATTGGATTGATCATGAGGTAAATTCAGAGCCATCACAAAAACGTTGGATTATTTTCGATTTAATAAATCATTAGCCTGAGATTCAATCCGGAGGAAAAGATACGATTTTTTGAGTGAAATTGGTCAAATCTTTCAAATTCATTTATCTTTGTTAGTTTTATTTAAAAAATTGTAACTAATTATTTAAAGTTTCAAATGGAGCATAATTAGTGTCATTTGACTCTTAACTCACTAAAAATTAAAAAAATAGAATATAGTGTCAAAAAGTTGAGAATAAGCTCAAGAAGAATGAATTTCGAGCATAGGGAGTTATAGAGGTCGGTAGAGACCAGACAAGTTTGAAAAATTATATAGGGTGTATTTGAAAGCTCTTTTTTGAATCTCTTCTTCCAGATAAACTTTAACTCAATAAATTTTGGTAAAAAAATATAAAACTAAAAATAAAATAATTGACAACCAATACAATATGAGAAAGTTAGGGTTTTAGGAGGAAATTTCCCACTAGGCAGCCGCTCAACCCCTGGAAAGAAAAACAAAATAATAATAATAATAATAAAATCTGAGGGCGGGGTTTTAAAAACAGATAACCTACAGCAACGGAGCGGGGGGAGGGGACACAGAAAAGACAGAGAGGGACGACTGAAGAACAGGAGGACTCGGTCCTGCCCAAGCGAGATCCCGGCACCTCCACCATCGCTCTTCTTTCCTTCGAGCACCGCCGAGTGTTGTATTCCTCTCTAGCTCACGACCGCCGGCACTTCCATCATTCTAGACACGCCGATTTCTTGGGTGCAGCCGATCACACGCATCGCCGTTACCTCCGTCGTTGGAGTCCAACCCTTCATTAGGACGCTCCTTCGCTATTGAGACCACAGAAGAACCGAACCTCACTCTTCTTGCGAGTCAGGTATACTCCTTACAGGTTTGTTCTGATGTACTGAACTAATGATCGTTGCCTGTCAAATGTCGATTACGTCTGCTACCGGGTGCTGCTCGAAGTTCGTTCATAAACACGCTCGTTTCTCGTTTTGAGATTCCTGATTCGTGTGATTCTTTGGGTGGCTGTAACTCTCTGTTTGCTTCATTTTTTTTTCTTTTTGTTGTGTTCTTTTCGTTCCCTACATGCTCTATTCCTAGCTGTGCAATTAGTTGCTATTCGACTGGGGATAGCCTACCCTGACAAGCTCTGATCGTTGTAGATTAATGTCTGTATGGGTGTGTTGGTTGGCAGTGTGGTTTAGGGAATGGCGTGTGACCTGATGATCTGATGGAAGGTGACTGGAGGGGTCAAGCCATGTTCATAGTTCGGTTATGCACTGTTGAGAGATGATAAATTGTCCCTACAATTGTTGTTGCTTGGAGCAATGAACCTGATTGGTTTCAGGTCCCATTCATGTAGTTCGTTGAGTGGTGCATTGGCTGTTCCTTAGGCTTGCTGATTGTGTTTCCGACATGCTGGTATTGGCTCGATGATTTCTCATACTTTCAACGATATTTAAATGAGAATAGAGCCCCATTAGCTTGATTACACCAGCAGCTCTACGCTGCGTCTTTTCCAGATATCCCCATGGCATTTTGATAAAAATGGGGCTGCATAAAGTCCACAATTGTAGTAGCCCTTTGCCCAATGGTTTCTCCCATTTTTGATATTGCTCAAGGAGATTAGAGCTTTAGTTGGCTAAGCCTTTCTGTTGCCCTTTACAGCATCTTTCTTCTTAGTTTCCATGGAATTTTCGATGGAAATGAGGCTGCTTAAATTCCATAATTGCAGCAACCCCTTTGCTTGATGATTTCTCCCGCTTTCAATGTTGCTCTTGGGGAGATTAGAGCCTTCGTTTTCTGGTCAGTGCAGCAGCTCTTTTCTGGGAGCCTTTCCTTTGCTTTCATGACATTTTTTATAGGAAAATGGGCTATTTAGTGGCTATACTTTCAACAGCTATTTGCTCAATAACTTCTCGGGATTTCCATACTTTCTCCAATAAGAATCAAGCTCTTAACCATCCTTTGTTGCAGCAGCCATTTGCTCATTATTTTCACTTGATTTCCATGTCATTTTTTATGGAGAATAGCGCTGTCGAACGTTTGATATTGCAGCTCGTTTTTGCTTGATTTTCGACATTGTTTCTTATTAAGAGTGGGGCAATCAATTCCTTGTTAATGCAGCTGCATTCGTGTTTGTGTGGCACTAGTTCTAATGCATTTTAGCCTCTATATCTTGGTTCTGAAGGCTGTCAAAAAGTTGCTGTAAATTGGTAAATGTTTGGTGCTTTTTCTTATCATTCATAGGCTCCTAACGTAGGGTTTAAGGCTGTCACTTGCTGCACTATTTTGTGATTGTTTAAGGCTTATTCCTATCTGATCTTTAACTTTTAACTTCGAGTCTAGGCTTACAAATAGCTACTGCATTTCTGGTTCATTTGATGTTTGTTTCTGTTTGTTCTTTAGTTCTTAATCTTGGGTCTCAGGTATTGATTTGGTATTTATGGTTTAGTGCACATACTTGCTCTCTCCTCTCATATATCCTATATCTTAGTCCATTATTTTAGGCATCATGCAAACAAATACATCACTCAGGACATTATGCATATTGGTCCCTCATTTTAGGAGTTGTGCACACTAGGCTAGCATTTAAGGCATCATTTTAGATACTTGCCCCACATCTTTGAATTTTGCAAATTAATCCTCAGGCAGTCTGAATACATGTGTTGGGATTTAGGTAAGAGTGAGAGAGAGATGATGAATAGTTGTAACAGATACAGTGAAACCTTTACTTTTTGCTGCAGGTAGATTAGTTCGTGTAGTGGCATGCTAGGCCACGTACCTCATTATTGATTTTGATATTGGACCATAGATTCGAACCGCGATCAGGGTAACAATTTGGCTAATTAAGATGTGCAATCAAACGAATAACCTAGAAAGATCAGGGTAACAATTTGGCTAATTAAAATGTGCAATCAAACGAACAACCTAGAATTAGGGATGGGTACCGATTCCGGGCGTGACGATTGGCTTGTGAGCTTTTCGAAAGTAACAAGACTCCTGAATCCAAACTCTAGTTCAATGTGCAATCAAATGAACAACCTAGAATTAGGGATGAATACCGATTTCGGGCGTGTCGATTGGCTTGTGAGCTTTTCGAATGTAACAAAATCGCCGAATCCAAACTCTAGTTCAAGACCAACGCATAAGTACCTAAGTGGTTAGTATCGTACTCTCTAGGTAAATATCACGTTTCTGATCGACCTTAGGACTAGTCCTTAAAAGGTTAGTGGCGACTCTAAAATTTCAAACACAATCAAAGTCCCAAGTTAAGTCTCATGTACGCCTATAGCCCTTGGGGCTACTCGGGTCAGAAATTTTCACATTCGACAATATAGGTATAGATTTAGATATTCAACGATCGTGAATTAATTGAGAAAATTCGTTTTCTCTTTCCTTATAAATAAGATCTCATATTCGTGTGTTGTTGTTAATAAAGAAAATTCACAATCAAATCTGCCTATAATAGTCGATCCAACTCGAATATGAATTAATTGGAGTACATCGAACGAACATATTAGGGAACATAATATCGTTAAGATAATATCTTCATCACGTGTATATTATATATATACTAATTTTGGATAGGTAGGGTGATTTTCTAGCTGTGCTTATTTTGTTGTTAATTTTTGAGATTGGCTTCCATAATTGATACTCCAGAACTCCGTTTATACCATGCAGCTGCCAGAAATACTCCGGAAATTGATTTACCTTAGCACACAGTGAGAGAAGAGTGAGCAATCGAGAGGCGCAGGAAGATGAAGAAGATGGCTATCCTGAAATCGGCATGCCACTCTGCCTCAGCTTTCCTGAGGCCATCGCGTTCCTCCGTCGCCAGTAGCGGCAGCAGCTTCTTCATCTGCCGCCAGCCCCGTGCCTCTCGCAGCTTCTACGGAGCTGCCGGTAATTCGTCCGCAAGATTGCTCTTGTTAAATCTTCATTCACAATTAGCTGCTTGTTAAAAGTAATTTTTATAACTATGAAAATAAGTTCAATACTTCAACACACAGATGACGCTAACATGGATGTGAGAGAGGCGATCTCTGCCCAAACCAAAATCGTTTTGTCCCTATCCAAGCAACTCCTCTCTGAATCCAAGGGCTCCAACCTCGTTTTCTCCCCGCTCTCCATCCACGCTGTGCTCAGCCTGATCGTCGCCGGATCCGGCGGGTCCACTCGATCGGAGCTCCTCTACTTCCTCAAGTCCCAGTCCGTAGACCACTTCAACTCATTCGCCTCCGAGCTCATCACCTTTGTCTTCTCCGATGGCAGCCCCGCCGGCGGCCCCAAGCTTTCGTTCGCCAATGGGCTATGGCTCGACAGCTCTCTCTCCCTTTCCCTGAAGCCTCAGTTCAAACAGGTGGTGGATACCATGTACAACACCGCCACCCACCTCGCTGATTTCAAGACAAAGGTCAGATTTTCCCTTTTTAAATTTACTTTCGCTTCGCTCGGTTGATCGTTTTTGGTAATTAGGCTTACAATTTGAGATATCAAGCCCTAGGGATACTTGCATGATTTTATATACGATTGATGGAGAATCTATAACAGTCTATTGCTGGAAATGATCGAATTAAGGAT
>JAOYND010188505.1:0-16928 GCA_025802135.1 Lagerstroemia fauriei
GTGGAGTCCTTGCTCGTGTCAAATGCTAGATTTGGCTTACTTTGTTCTGGTTTTTCCAACTTTTGCATTTAGTATATATGGTTGAAATGCAACAAAAAAAAAACTAAGACGGAGCGATAATTGGGACATATGTTGGCAAAAACTAAGCAGGCTCGCTATGGGTGGCATGGATATCTCACTATTTGATAAAAAACCAAAGCATATGGTCTCTTAAAATACCAACCAACTCCACTTGGGTTTGGAGAAAGCTTCTGAAGATTCAAACACTAGCCAGACCATACATTACATGCTCGGTGGGAGCAGGTAACAAACTATTTTTTTGGTTCGACATTTGGACACCCGAAACCAGGCCTCTAATCGAACATTGGCCACAAGGCGAGCATAGCATCCCTTCTATAGGGCTGAACGCTAAACTCGATGTTGTGCTGCATGACGGAGTTTGGTCCTTACCTCGATGTGCAACTCAAGACATCTCTTCCTCATTGAGGCTCCTTTAAGACTCGGTGAAGTTCATAGCATTAGACCAGCACTACTGGTCGAGATTGCCAAACTTTGTCGTCTCTAAGGTCTGGAATGACATCAAGTCGAAGGGACCACCAGTCCAATGGCACTCTCTCCTTTGGTTCAAAGGATTTATCCCCAAAGCCTCGTTCATCAGTTGGTTGGCTATTCTTAACAGGCTTGCTACCAAAGACCGCGTATCAAGATGGAACTCTCAAATATCCTCTCACTGTCCATTTTGCGATTCCCATATTGAACAAGAGAGCACCTCTTTCTCCAATGCTCCGTCACGGAGGAAATTCGACTAGAAATGCTTCCCATTCTACAACTGAGCAGGGCCGATACAAATTGGGATCACGAGATCAATGCAATGGCACAAAAGTGGAAAGGGAATCGGCTGGATATGATCATCAGAAAATTGGCCTTCACATGTTACATTTATTGTATTGGGTAGAGAGGAATGTGAGAGTTTTTCAATCTAAGTGCATGGTTCCTTCTATAATTAAGGATAGAAGTATAATGATGCTAAGATTTAGGCTAGCTACAATTCCGAAAGTTAGGCACAAATTACCGACAAGTAGGCTTGCAGATTCGATAGCTCTTGGGGAGTTTTTGTAAAGCACTGGGATCTGGGAATTTTTGTAAAACTTATTTGTAAATGACTGATCAAGAGGAATGAAATTACAATTACCAAGAAAAAAATACGAGGGAGCTTAAACAGTGGGGTGGCAAATTGAGAAAAGATTTAAACTCAGGGGGCAAACTAGTAGTTTAACCTTACCCAATCCACAAGGCTTCCTTTATTTAAATGTAGTATCCATAACCTTATTCCTATTGTTTCTTGTCCCCTGCCGGACACCATCGATATCAAGTTTGCCTCCGAGGGGCGAACCAGCTGACAAGCTGACAATATGTAACAGGTCAGATCCAGGATTCAACTCCCCATAGGGGTCGGTATCTGGAAGTAGAGGCGGGCCCCTGCTCGTATAATACACTGTTCGGTTGATTAGTCGGTTGCTGTGGCACCGGACACTATCGATATAAAAAAATGTATGCTTGTCAACATCCTTTTAAAAATGGAGAAAGTCTGAAATGCAGCGGCTCGTCACGCGACGATTCCATTTTTTTTCCAATCAAGGATTGGCATTTGTTAGCTTTTTTTACGGTTTTTAGAGTTGATAACTATAATTGTATAAACTAGAGGGTGACCCGTGCTACGCACAAAATTATCAATAATACGTTATATTATAAAAAGGAGTAGTTCAAATCAAATAAAAATGAAGCAGAATAGGGGAATTGAGAAAACTTCTGATAAATAAAGTAGATTTTTTACTGAACTACTATGTTAATTTTACTTTTTCATTTTTACAATTTCGAATTATTTGTTCAAAAAACGTGATATATTTTTGTTACTAAAATTGTAGATATTGAGTGAGATAAGAGAATCTGAGTAGTTAATAAAAGATCTTTGCTGTTAAGATCGTAGATATAGAGTGAGAAAAATAACTGAAATTATTGATTTGCCCTTAGTATGAAAATCAGATGCATGCAATAAATTTTAATATGTAAATTATATTGAGGGTAAATATGGAAAATTAAAAAAGACACATACGGGTTTGCATATAATAGTATAGATACTGGTTGGACGTCATATCCTGCTTGGACAAAAATACCCCCATCAATATCACCACGTGATAGAGCCAATGCACTTGGACATTTTCCTAGAAACGAATGTTATATAAATAATAATAATTATTATCATTCCCATAAGTTTATCAGTAAAATCTATTTCCACTATTTTAAGCGATCCAATTAAGTTTGCCAAATTCCGATTATAAGAAGGAAGCTTCTGTGTCTAATCGTTGGACAGTTCAATAGTTTGATAAAACTTGCTGGATTTTTATACACACAAGCACATTTTAAAAAAATCCTTAATCATATTTACATGTATTCTAATATCGATATAAAAGTTTTCAGTATACCTTCACGTGTTAAATTGATGCACGGGATCGTGGTGCAAGATTGAGTCACGTATCGAGCACCTACACGAACACAACGTACTTGCAATGGATCCCTGTTACAGAGTCGATTATGAATCGCACGATTCACGGCACGAAGAACCTCGGTCTCAATTTGTAATAAGAGCACATATCTATGATCTTGACCTCTCTTATTTTCTCTCTTCCAGTCACCGTTGGCTTTATTCATCACACTAGAGGTTAACCCGTGCTAAGCACGGAAATGTCAATTATTCGTTTTATTATAAAAATCTATGGTGGTTAAAGAAATAAAATTTGAGATTAGAGGAGATAAAAAATGAGTAGTTCAAATCAAATAAAAATAAAATAGAACTGGCGAATCGAGAGATCTTCTAAATAAAGCAAAATTTTTATGGAAGTCGTGAACATGGAAAGGAATTAAAAGAATTTTAAAACAGTGAAAAGAGATTGTATAGTTGAGAGAATTGTGTGAAATAGTTGAAAGTCACGAAAATAATAAAAAGTATATGAGAAATTAATAAAATGGATAAAAATATTGAAATTATGAAAATGATAAAACCTAAATTTGATTGAGGGCATTTTTGAAACTTAAAAATGAGACCAAAACTGTTTTAGATTTACTTAAAGTAATAGAGAAAAGATGACACACAAGATGAAGCTATTTCTTCACCCGGTCCTTACCCGAACTGATAAGAACAGATACTGCATTTCGTCTTAGCCAAAAGGTCGAGAAAGGTATTAGGTCTGTACCCAAACCAGATTATGAGAATCTATTCTCTTTTTTTTTTTTGATAAAGGATTATGAGAATCTATTCGTTTGCTTAAATTATGGATTTGATCAGTTTTAGTACGGACTATTTGACCGTATTGAAGAGAATTAATGGAAGGAGTTACGAGCAATCAAGTCTTTGTGTAACCTGTACGTAAATGTCACTTATTCTTTAAACATTAAGAGGAAATTCCTTTGAAATTCTTTAAAATATCTAAGGAATGTTTTTTTTTTTGCTAAATAAGGAATGTTTTTTTAGAGAAATGAATTTAGTGCATGTGTATTACTCATGATTGGAAAACAGATGAATATGTCTTAGATTCGATTATCAACTATGGCGTTCTTCACACCTTTTTAAGCCTATGGATCTCCCTTATGACCTAGAAATAGGTTTGACTGCAGTTCGAAACCGATTGGTTCTCGGCTCTGGAACATGAGAAAGTCTTTAGTGGAGCGGTTATACCACGTAAGCGATGCTGACGTAGTGTATTCGTCCAATCAGAATTCACCATTTACATATTATTTCCAATTAGGGTTCACAATTTATTAGGTTTTTTAAATATTTTTTTACCATTTATATATTATTTTCATTTAGGGTTCACCATTTATTTAAGATTTTTTATATTATTTAAAGACTTTTAAGGATTTAATAACCATAAATGTATAATTATTGATTACATGTCAAGTCCTGATTGGACAGATATACTACGTTAGCATCGCCTACGTGGTATAACCGCTCCACTGAAAACTTTCTCCTGAAACACGGGCTTCTGGTTCCATGATATGTGGAACTAGCCGGTTCTACAAAATAAAAGAATTATTAATGAGTATATGTAAAATACACATTTTTATTCTCAAAACTCTACAGACTAGTTATTGTACCATTGTACCAAATTCCGCTTCTCAAACACTTTAATTCATTATCATAGAGTTTAAAATTTCTAATAGATGTAGCATTCGATAAAAAAAAATTAAACGTACCACACTTGACCATAATAACTCTTTAAAATATAAAATTTTGGTACGGAACATCGGTTTTTTTTAACTAATATTGTTAACTGCGCCTGATAGTGAAACACGTACAATTACTTGCATGGCATGAGTCAAAAATAATTTCAGATTTTGTGAATATGATTTAAAAATTTAAGATAAAAAATAAAAAAGAGCAGAAGGAGACTGGCTGTTGTTTGACTCCCCTGTCGACAACCTCGCCTTCGAATAGTCTTCACGATTTTTGACACAGTACGGTAATCTGATATTATAAGATACAGAGTTCGGCGGGTTTAGATCGATCCTAAACGGGTTTCATATCTAAATGGGTTGGCCTATGTAACATGTTTAAATAAATGGGTTAAACCGAGTTGAACTTACGTAATCCGACACGAAACCATTAAACCCCGTTTAATCATGTGTCTATATGTCAAACCAATTAATCCATTCAAACATATTAAGTTAAAATTACAATTACACCATACACATTTAATTATACGCGTTAAAAGCGCCGTGTCGTTCAACCCGGTTTTAAACGGGGCATGTTAATTCTTGAAGTTTCTGACCCGTTTATTAAATAGGTTATATACCGGTTGATATACGTTTGATACGAACCCATTTATATACGACACGTTTAAATACGACGCGACATATATTGTCAGGCTTAGTCTCGAATGATTTCACCGAAGGTCTCCTATCCTCCTGTGAGGTGGTGGGAGGCGAGGAATCGGCAGGAATCCCCCAGCCGGTCTCAACCTCCAATTTTTCAAACCATTATTTATTTATTTATTTATTGTTCAGAAGAAAATTCAGTTGGGACAAAGCCATATACTTTGCATGCAACCCTTCTATCCTTCCAAAGTATCCTCGTCCCAGCAAAGAAATGGATGCTAAACTTTGAGATGAAGAAATTAGGATGTCTGTGATTCCTTAAAAAGGTTAAAGGAGGTTAGTCCTTTTTGCTTTTTTTTATTCATGCATTTTTTTCAGTTTAACTTCTATGTAATAGATATATCACGTGACAGTACCTATGTGATATTATGAATCAATAAAATTCAGCTATTTTAATATATTTTTTTATAAAATCCTAAACATAAAAAAACTGAAAGTATTGTTCGAGATATATCACGTGATAGCGCTTATGTGGTATTATGAATCAATAAAACTCATATATTTTAATATTTTTTTTATAAAATCCTAAAAATAAAAAATGAAAATTATGTGATGAAAATGTTTGATTAAGTAAAGGTCTCATCTAACTTACTAATTCAATTCGAGTCGGCAGGGCCATGAGGAAGTAAAGCTCTCTCAATATGAATTCTTTCTATTCACAAGATTCGAATATCAGATGTTACTTTAAGGGAAGAAGTGTCACACCCTACCAGCTCAACTAATTCACTTTGGTGATCTGAAATGAATTTGATGGGCAAAACTTGTCATGCAAGCCAATGTCGAGTTTCAAGTGGAGGAAAATTTTACGATCTAGTTACTAAGCCATTAAGTAGTTGAAAAAATAATTATGAATCATTAGATTTTTTTTTTACTTTCTATAATTATTATGAACCATTAGATTAAACTGTTGAATGATTTAATGAAGGGACGATAAAAACTTCCTGTGCATCCTAATCTTTTGTCATCATCATGAGAAATTCTTAAATGATCATACTTCACTACATGACGTGAGAAAATACCAATTAGATCATGACTAAACGAGCAAATTAGTATTGATTATCCAAACAGTTACATTAACTATTACTAATCAAAACAATTAAATTTTTTTTTGCTCGATAGTAATGAGGATTTTATCATTACTTAAAAACCAGTACATGGGAAAATGCTCAAGAAAAGAGAAAATTACATGATCAGGAGCTATGGAGGGATCCTCCGGGACTAATTACAAAGGATAATATATGTGTAAAATCACATCAGATAACGCCCAATACAATCGTAATTAATCGGCCAGCCACCACAGTCCTAAGCAGAACCTCCTGCCGGTCTACATGGACCTCGGTAAAAACTGAGTGGGGAGGGTCCTCAAGCCATTAATCCATATAGATCTCAGTCTTCTTGCGTAGAAATTTTCCAATTTCTATACAAGAGCAAAACAAGAGGGTGTCTTGAGCCGTACTCGGGCGCTCGGCTCCTCCGCAAAACAGAAACTCAGTGGTAGTTCCGTGGCAGATCTGTGCTGTGACGGAAAGGCGGAGGCGGATCTGGACGGAGGTCAGAGATGGCGAGGTCGGGGGCGGATCTGGCAGCCACAACACAGAGGATGGGTGGGGCGGAGCAGATCTGGACTGAGTGGAGCAGATCCGGACCGGAGCAACCCAGATCTGGCCGAAGGAGGATGGGGCCGATGGAGACTCACCGGGAAACGTCTGCTGAAGCTTCTGTGGCGTGGAGGAGAGGATCGGCGCACTGGAGAGAGATTTCCGTAGAAGAGGGGGAGAGGGGATGCACCGCCAGAGACACGGGGAGAGGGCGAACTAGCCGCCGGAGCAAAAACCACCAACGATGGCGATGGAGGTATATACGGCAATAGTCGAGCGGGTGATGGTAGCCGCACGCCTAGGCTCGAGGAAAAGGGGACCGACGCGCCGGCCGGAGAGGTCTACCGCTGAGGGGACTGAGGGAGAGTTGAGAGGGTTAAGAGAGAGAGAGTTGGTGAGAGTTTTGCTCACTTATCAGAACAATTTAATTGATTATTCATTACCATGTCATTTTGAATTATTTTCGTATTAGATTTTTTCCATCATCATCCTCCTTTTTTAACATGTACTGCTTTTAATCTTAGAATTGATAATATGAATGAGCCATGGGCACTGGTGGTGGAAAATTTTGAGCCTATTATGTTCATTCTCCAAATCTTAATAAAATAAAACAAATAGCAAATTAAAAAACATGTATGTTTTTTCAGAAATTAAATTTTTATAAATACGAACCATCATTGTTTGCACTTCGATTTTAAAAAACGTTTTTCTTTTTTTTTTTTCACAAAGGAGCCAAACAAACATAAGAAAAGTAAAAAGAAATAAAGAGCAAGAAATCTTATAAATAGAAAATGAACTTATAACATCTTAATTTTAATTTAAATGGCAAAATTTGAAAGAACCACGAAAGGGACAACTGATCAATGGTCCTTTCCTAGGATAGTAGGATGGTTCTGTGGGGACACCGCTCGGAATCGGGCTGGCCCCGCCGCTCAGAATCGAGTAAATATTCGGTGTAACGAGTTTATTGTATAAAATTCTTTTAAATTTGACACGTGTAAAGTTATTACAATTTTTCAAAAGTTAAAATTTGAACGGTAATTTACATAATAAACTCATTATATAATACATATCGAATATTTACTCCTCAGAATCATTCCATTACTACTTTTCAGCAAATCCCGTTATTTTATTACCTTTTTAGGATCCGCTGACCAAATTTTTAATAGTTTTAATTCAGAACAAAATGAATTGGTTGTGATAAAATGAACGTATGTTTTTTTAATTAAAATTTTGTATACGAGTATTGTGAATGGAGAGAAATTATTTTGAGAGAATTTTATTCCGTAGTGAACCTCTTGACTGGAACTTAATTAGTTAAGATCCATTAAACTTATAAATATCAGCTATTCAAATTAAAAATTATAGCTTTAATTCAGCGGTTCATGATTGGCCAAAAGATTATTCTCCAATGTTGGTGTAATGTCCAACTCCTTTGTCTTTATTTTAATACTTTATTCTTTATCTAGGCTAAGCCGTTGATGTGTTATGATCGAATATTATTATTCGATGAAATTGATGAGTACATTAAATATGTAAATGATTAAATAAAGTTTTAAATATAACTAATGTTCAGAATGTAATTTTTCGGTAAACTAAATATAAAACTAAGTAATAAGTTAAGGAAAACATAATGATATTACATATAATAAAAATGATGCAGACGTTTTTACAAAAAAATTCATGTGAAATAAGAGAGAGAAAATGACGGAAGAGAAATAATTAATTGTTAAATATTAATGAATTTATTATCACATTCATATTTTTCTAATCTAATAAACTAGATACAGACACGTGTTACGTATGAAAAGAAAATAAATGTAGAATAATGAGATCAATTCGTATAATTAGATTGCTTTTTTATAATGTAGTGCAATATACTACGTCAATTTTATCTTTTTTAAGTTTACAATTTCAAACCATTTGTTCAAAAATATCACAGATTTTTACTGTTAAAATCGTAGATATTGAATGATATAGAGAATCTGAGCGGTTAATAAAAGATTCTGCTATTAAGATCATATATATGAAGTGAGGAAAAAATGACAAATTATTAATTTACCCTTAATCCGATGGATCTTATAAATCGAACATATGTCATAAATTTTGATACGTAAATTAGATAGAGGGCAAATATGTAAAGCGAAAAAGATAACAATTTTTCCAAATGATTACGGTTCGGCCCCTATACCGCCGAACCGAAAATATGGTTCGGTTCGGTTCGGAACATTTTTTGAACCGAACCGAACCACGAGCACCCCTATAACTAGCGATCATGAAAAATATTTCTGGGCCTGCATTAGACCTAATTTTTTCCCTAGAGGCCCTGAGATATCTCCAGTTCTAAGTTCTTTCGATTAATCCATGATAATTTTGCAGGCGCCTATCTCTGAAAATATTTCAAATGTCAAGCCATCAACCAAACAAATCCATAACTCAATAGGACCTTGACTCATCTCTCCATTCGCCGTTCGCCGTGTCCTTGCCGTGGCTGCTCTTGATCTCACATACTTCTCGTATCGATGATACCCCTACTATTCAAAGTCGATCCGATCCCGATCTCGATATGATTAGCTAGCTCCTCATCTCTTTGACAAAGACACATGGGCCTAACTAAATTCATCCACCCTTTCTCAGGTCTCTAAAGCTTGTACACGCACGAGATCGGTCATTCGATCTGCCCTCTTGAGCCATGACTGACTGACCGACCTCGACCAAGGCGTAATGTCTTTGGGACCGATTTTTTTTGATAGGTTTTTCTAAACTTCAGATACCCACAAAATTTAAATAGGGTTACAGAAACTGGTCTTTTCGGGTCCAGTAGGGTTGATTTTTTCGGGTTTTCGATCTTTAGAGTTTTTTACGCCACTAGCATCAACGCCACATAAACCCCGAGTAATAGCTTCGATAATCCTAGACACTCGAGTAGCACAAGTTCCAGTGGACTCCTTGCTCGTTTCGAATGCTAGATTTGACTTAATCTGTTTTCCAAGGTATATCTGGTCGAAATGCATAAAAAAACTAAGACGGAGCGATGATTGGGACATAAGTTGGCAAGATTTTAAAACTACGAGGACTAATACGAGGGTGTTTAAACAGTGGGGTGCCAAATTGAGAAAAGAACTAAACTCAGGGGGCAAAATAGTAGTTTAACCTTACCCAATCCACAAGATTTCATTTGTTTAATATTTTTGGATTTTTGGCATCAGTCATTGAGAAATTGAGGAAGTAGATACTAATGCATCACTTGTATTTAAAAGTTCAACACTATAACTAATTCACTTCGAGTCAAATCAGTTTATTAAAAGGAAAAACTGATAATATTAAAGTCTAATTGACATGATTCAATATTTTTTTTTTTACTTTTAATAGGGAATTCAAGCTTAAACATCGAGCAAATTTGTAAAATATATGTATTCGTAATTATGTAATGTGGATTTTAATATGTTAATCTGATCGTAGGTAACTCTGAAAAGGAAAAAAGACACCAATACCCTCAACATCTATATAAAGGGGCGTGCAATTGTTGTATTTGTTGGCAATAAATTAATGTGATATATTCTTCCTCAACATTGATTTATGTGGTAAAAACTATTTAAAATTGAAAAGGTAGACATGGAATAGTGGTACGCATTCGACTTAAAAATAAGAGATTTTAGAATTTTTTTTTATCAGTAAGAGATTTTAGAATTGATTCTTGTCATTGTAGTATCTATAACTCCATCTCTATTGATTACTTATCCCATTGTAGGCACCGAGAAAATATCAAGTGTAGCGGCTCTATCTTGTAGCGATACTGACCATTTTGTCTAATCAGGGGTTGATATTTTTTTTTATGATTTTTTTATTTTTGATAATTATCTCTTCTTATATATACATATATCTATGCTATTATATGCAATATCTATACTATTATATGCAAACCTGTAGGAAGTTTGGTGTCTTTTTTAATTTTTCATGTTTACCCTCAATATAATTTACATATTAAAATTTATGGCATGCATATGATTTTTATACTAAGGGCAAATCAATAATTTCAGTTATTTTTCTCTCACTCCATATCTACGATCTTAACAGTAAAGATCTTTTGTTAACTGCTCAGATTCTCTTATCTCACTCAATATCTATAATTTTAGCAACAAAAATATATCACGTTTTTTGAACAAATAATTCGAAATTGTAGAATGAAAAAGTAAAATTAACGTAGTATACTGATATAAATTAAGAATGTTATACTTACTACTGTCAGTAAGAAAATATACTTTATTTATCGGATGTTTTCTCAATTCCCTTATTCTGCTTCATTTTTATCTAATTTGAACTACTTCTTTTTATGATATAACGTATTATTGACAATTCTGTGCGTAGCACGGACCACCCTCTAATATTACTTTAAACAAACCCAAAATAGTTTTGGTCTCATTTTCGAGTTTCAAAAATGCCCTCAATCAAATTTAGTTTTCAACATTTTTGTAATTTCAGTATTCTTATCCATTTTATTAATTTGCCATATACTGATAACTATTTTCATGATTTTCTCAATTGTTTCATACGATTCTCTCAACCATATAATCTCATTTTAATCTTTTCAAATTCTCCGACTCTTTGTCATGTTCATAATTTCCACAAAAAATCTACTTTATTCAAAATCTCTTCTGATTCTTCGGTTCTATTTCATTTTTATTATATTTGAAGTACTCCTTTTTATCTACTCTAATCTTAAATTTTATTTCTTTAATCAACTCTTTATTTCTTTGATTACCTTAGATTTTTATAATAAAACAAATAATTGACAATTCTGTGCGTAGCACATGTTACCCTTTAGTAATTGTATAAATGATGTTTGCATGTCAAATCATGCAAAGTTCGTGATAAAATTAGGAAATCATGCAAAGTTTGTGATAAAATTAGGAAATCATGCAAAACTCGTGGTAGAATTAGGAAATCATGAAAATTTCATGTATTTAAAATTCATTTATCTGCAATTTGAAAAGGGACAAATTTATCAATTCGTCACTTTGCAATTTCCATTAACAACATTAATGGAATTTTGACAATATTGTAGAAGTGAAGAAGTATTAAAAGTTCATTATCATTATAATCAAAAGTGAAAGTTCGTAATAGTAGAATTGGGAAAACAGGTAAAATTTGTGTATTGCATGGTCATTTACCCAATTTTTAAATCAAGAATTTTTTTTTTCCAGAAGAAAAGTCATCTGGGACAAAGCCATATACTTGCACGCAACCCTTCTAGCATTCCAAAGTATCCACCCAGCAGAGAAATGGATGCTAAACTTGGAGATGAAGAAATTAGGTGGTCTAAAAATAAAGAGGAGGTTAGTCCTTTTTGGTTTATTTTTCGATTCATGCAATTTTTTTTTTCAGTTTAGAAGGCCAACTTTCTAGAGTCTATCTTAGATCAGAGAGACTATTCTGTATAATAGATATATTACGTGACATTGTTTACGTGACATTGTGATTCGATAAAATTCGGTCATTTTAAGATTTTTTTTAATAAAACCTAAAATTGATTTTGATATCACGTAAACACTGTCACGTGGTATACGCTTCACATGCAAGACTTTCTATTAAGATCGAGTAGGTCGGTGACGCCATTTTTATGGGCTTCACAAGAGTTTTCATCTAGAAATTTGATGAAATTGTCCGATTAAGTAAAAGTCTCGTCACGTGTTGATCTGACTTCTCCACATGAAAGTGTCTGAAATTTGTTATGAATGAACTTGTTCTTCCTTATCCTGCCCTGCCAAGACCTTTGCTTGATCTTAATCTGAATTGAATTTCACGGGCAATGTCTGTTGCACAGGCCAATTCCGAGCTTCAAGCCATGGAAAATTTCACGATTTACCAAGTCATTAAACAGTGGAGAAAATAATTACGAGTTATTGAATTCTTTTTTTAACTTTAAATAATTAATTATGAACCATTAGATTAAATTATTGAATGATTCAGTGATTGACTTCCCACGTATCCTTATCTCTTATCATCATCATCCTCCTCTTTTTAACATATTTTGTTTCGAATCTTAGAATTGATAATCTGAATGAGCCATGGGCTCTGGTGGTGGAAAATTGTGAGCCTATGTTCATTCTCCAATTTCTTAGTAAAATAAAACAAATAGCAAATTTTTTTAAATATATATATATATATGTATATATTGCCGTTTCAGAAATTAAATTTTTATAAATGCAACCATCATTGTTTTTCTCCACTTAGACTTTGGAAAACTTTTTTTTCCCACAAGGAGTCAAACAAACCTAAGAAAAATAAGAAAAAATAAAGGATACGAGAAATTTAATAAATAAAAATTAAATTTAAAATCTCTTAATTTTAAATCAATAATGACATTAGAACACGTCTCTTTTTTTCAAATGTAAGAAGTTTAAATGGCAAAATTTGAAAGAACCACGAAAAGGACAATAACTGATGAATGGTCCTTTCCTAGGATAGTAGGATGGTTCTGTGGGGACACCGCTCAGAATCATTCCATTATGACCTTTTCAGCAAATCTCATTATTTTATAACCTTTTTAGGATCCGCTGACCAAATTTTTAATAGTTTTGATTAGAAAAAAATAGATTGATTAACGTGAAATGACGTGTTTTTTTAATTAAGATTTCAGATTCGAGTTTATGAATGAAAAAAATTTACTTTATGAGAGTATTATCTTATAGTGGGCCCTCTCAGTTCGAATATAATTAGTTAGGCCAGTGAGACTTACAAATACTAGTAATTCAAACAAAAAAAAAAGCTCAAATCCAGCAGTTCATGCCTAGCGGAAAGATTACTCTCTGTGTACGAAATGTCCAACTCCTTTGTCGTTATTCTTTATCTTACATGCAGTAATGCTAGACATAGATCTATGTTATGATCCAATTTTGTTATTCAATGAAATTGGTGAGAAAAGTAAAGATATAAATAATTAAATAAAGTTTTAATTATAATTAATTTTCAGAATATGTAATTTTCCGGTAAACTAAATGTAAAACTAAGTAATAAACTTAGGGGTGTTTGTTTTGATATAATATAATTTTCCAGGGCTGCTTCACCTCTACCGGGCCAGGGCTTGGACCCGGAAATTGCATTGCCGAGCAGACATGCTGCAATCCTAGAAGGGGACGACCTCTATTTTACCACTTTGTCCAATAAAGGCCCAAAAAAAGAATGAAAAAGTAAAGGGAAAAGATGGCACTTTTGTAAAATGATATCAATTACATTTTATATCAAATATTATAATATTATATTTTCATCCACTTTTCTAATAATTTAAAATACTTATCAAATACAATAATTTCATTTTATAATATACCTTCCATGTAAAATAACAATTTTTCATATAATCCAACTTTCCGCCGTAATCCAAAATTACCCGAACCAAACATCCTCTTATGGCGTATTTGGTTCCATGTAAAAAATGGCAAGATTACATGTCATTTTGTGTTGTTTGAGGGTAAAATCAGTTGTAATTTGGGATTTCCGGGCTGCATTCCTTTTCTCGGCCATAGGCATATTGGGCGTAAAGATTTTGCAAAAAGGGTGGAAATCACAAATATGAGTTGGTTCAAGTGGTTAGACACTTGTTCTCCTTGAGCAAATGTCTCGGGCTCGAGTCTTTGTGGATGAAGAAAACTCATACTGGGAGAGTTTTACCCCTTAAATGGGCCAACCCGGCTCTAACAGGTTAGTCAGTAGCCCAATAGGTTTCTGGATACCAGTGGTACACAAAAAAAAAAGGGTGGAAATATAAGATTACAATGAGACCCACCATAAAAAATTATAAAATTCGCACATACCATTTCCTCCTCCTCTCATATATGCCCCTTAAAGGGACAGAGGGATGTGTATTTTTATAATATCAGTTATTATAATATTTTATATTTTTCTACTTTCCAAGCATATCATAATACGTACCAAACATAAAAATATCATTTTATCACTACATTCTATGTAAAATAAAAGCTGTGATGTAATCTAACTTCTCCGCAATGTAATAATATCCGAATCGAACACCCCTTAGGAAAATTTAATGATTCTACGTATACTAAAAAATGATGAGGATGTTACAGAAAAACCTATGAAATAAGATAGAACAAAAGAGAAATAATTGATAGTTACATATTAGAGAATTTACCATCACATTCCTATTTTTTTAATCTAATGAATATTAAAAATTGAATTTTATCCTTATTGTTATAAGGAAATTACATAAAAAAGCATGTGGTTTGTTTCATTTCTAAAAAAAGCTAAACGTTTCAAATTTGAAAAATAAAATCACATAGTTTCATTTTATTTCCAAATTAAACCAAACCTTTCAAGTTTGAAAAATAAAATCATGTGATTTCTTTTTCTTCCCAATTTAAGCCAAACAATTCATCTTTTAAAATTAAATAATATTATTTATTTTACTATTAAATCAGACTAATTCGTTTAACATGATATTCAATACTTAGGTGACCCATCTTTTATAATTTTATTTTCAATGCAGGATAAAATTATATTCGAATTTTTTAAAATTATATTAATCTCTTATATAACGTTTTCTTTATATTTTCCAATAACTAAAATTAATCTTAATTCAAGGTAAAATTACTAAATTAATTTTCAAAAAAATAATTTTATTTATTTGTAAGTACGTGGTAAAAAATAAGTATAATATGTTGCACAAGAATCACTTTATATTTTAATATATTGGTCAACTTGTTAATAAATGAAAAATATATAATTTTTATTTTTCAAAATTGAAAAGTTTGGCTTAATTTGCTAATGAAATAAAACTACATGATTTATTTTTCAAATTCGAAAATGTCTGGCTTAATTTAGGAACAAAACAAAATCTCATGATTTTATTTTTCAAATTTGAAACGTTTGGCTTTTTTTAAGAAATAAAGTAAACAATCTTCTTTTTGATGTAATTAACCCTTTTTCTAATCTAATGAAAATAAAAAAATTATATATATATTAATGGCTAGTTTGCAAGCTTTAGCAATCAAGAGGAGTTGCCTGCTGCTCTTTCTTTATTTTAGCCATCATATCGGGCTAACAAATGGAAGAGCCAGCCGAGGTATGGTTGGGCAAGAAAACCGGTTCAGTAAGAGCTGAATCGAGAATGAATCGGAATCGAACTGAAAAGTACTGTTTCTCCCCATGGTTCTATTTGTGTTTTTGCTGAATAATGATTCTATTTCGATCCCGTTTTCAGGATGAAAAGCAGCTCGGTTAATTTCTAAGTATAATCAATTCGGTTAATTGACTCGAATAAAATCGAACCGATTTTATTTTTTTATTTTTGAAAATAAAACAATTCGGTTTGACCTGAATTTAACCAGCGATCATGAAAAATATTTCTGGGCCTGCATTAGGCTTATTTTTTTTCAGGGCTAGGAAATGTCTCGCCATCAACGAACCAAATCCACAACTTCATAGGATTCTGACCCCTCTCCATTAGCCGTTCGCTGTGTCCTCGCCATGGCTTCGGAGCTCAGATACATCGAGGCAGCTCTCGTTCTCACATACTTCTCGTATCGATACCTATGCTATGCGAAGTCGATCCGATCTCAACACGATTAGTCAGATTAGCTAGCTTTTCTTCATCTCTTTAACAAAGGCACATAAAGATTGTCCACTGGACACAGAAATCCGACCTTCGACCTTCCACAAATTCTTTCTTCGAGCTCCTTTTGCCATGGAGGCATGACATTCAGCCTCATGAAGCCGTTGCTTGTACGCGCACAAGATCGGTCATTCAGCCTGCATTCTTAAGCCCTGACTGACCGACCTCGACCAAGGCGATAGCTCTGAGTAATGTCTTCGGGAATTAATACACTGGTACAATGGCAATGAGCTGGGAAGTGTGGAGTTATTCCGACCCATTCTGGTACAAAGCTTGCCTACTCGACAAGATGGGTAGTAGCTAAAGAAACTGATGGTTTTTGGAAGGCTCCAATTCCATGAAGATTCACAGTACTAAGAGCAAGTAAATTTGCTTTTGAGTAGTGTAATCGCTCATGCAGAAAGATCATTTATAGTTGCCTCAGGATCATTATGTGTTCAGTGACAGATACCCAGTGACACGAAGACACGGGATCATCCCACCGAGGATTATGTCTGTGTATGAACCCGGACAGCACAGGAAACTCAATTAACCTCCACGGTCTGTGTCAATGCCAAAGCACTAAAGATTAAGCAGTAAGTGTAAACTGTGGGAATCAAAGAGACAACAGAGGGAAAAACACGGTTCACATTCAACTGACTCCAGCAGTTGCTCAGCATAGAGTTTCAAAGTTCGTCATTGCGCAGATGCTCTAGAGGATTATTAAAGATGAACATTAAGACAGCAATTCAGTAACTGTAGCCAAGCGGTTCACACCAGAATAAAGCAGT
>JAOYND010188602.1:0-16918 GCA_025802135.1 Lagerstroemia fauriei
CACACTGTGCTTTGGCACCCTATTGGAGCAAGAAACTCGGGAAGGATGAATTCGTTGCAAATGCCGTAATCTCTCCAATCCATTATATTTCTACACAGCAGAGTTTTTTTTTCCCTGTATATAGATTGCTGCAAGTTACTTCTCCATCATTGTGGATTAACTTAGTGGTAGAATGGACTTAGGCGTCTCCTCGTGGTGGAGTACTGAACCTGCAGCTCGATGAGAAGAACCAGCGAGTGCTTCTTCGAGGTAAGGCCGTTACTGTGATGAAAGGCTCTCTTCTCGTGTAAGCGCTCGTGAGAGATTGCAACCCAGTAGTTATGGAGCATATATGAAGCCAATGAAGTCAGCTTCTCGGGACTTTGCAAATTTGTGATGATGACAGAACTCAATATTGTTATGGTTAAGACCATTCAAATTTTATTGTTGAAGCATGCCCAGTTTCTCACTGGATTTGGCATTAAGTATTGATCAATTATTCTGCAAAATCGAATGTTTTCAAAAACTCGTCTTCTCGTTGAAAGCTCAACAAGCAGATGAGAGTATAGATTTACTCATTCCAACTTTTTGTCTCAAGCTGCTTACTAATATGCTTCTACGGCAAGAAAGAAGAGCTGTGTAGCTTGGCTCTGATCAGCCTGTTGAAGGCCTATATTTGGTAGCCGCAGAGTGGTCAATTCTATTTGTGATCCTTACATACGGAAGGTGCAGTACATCGTTGGCCGTAATTTTGACCCTTGGTTAGTCGTATTTAGGCTCAATTACTGTCAAATCAGGAAGCCTTTTATAGACATTCTAATGCGGGCTTCTCATTACAGGCCAGTTCTTCTGGCCCGTAATGAGCTAAAATGCAGAAAATATTCGAATTCCCCAAAAATGTCAAAATATTATATCATTTCAATTAAACTTGTCATGAAGTAAGTATTATTAATATCGGTTTCTGATTAAACATTACACTAGTTATTTTTAGGGTTCATTATTGTCTACCTGCTTCCTCTCGTCATCAGTTTTTTTAAGTTTTACATTAGTTTGCTATTATTATTTATTAATTTTTAATTGATTGCTCACTTATTAAATTAATTGTAAGTTTCAATTAAACTTATTTACCTCCAAGGATATTTATGAAATTTAAGTTATCTTCTCTATCTCTATTATTATTATTATTATGTTAAATTATTTTATTAACTATTATCTATTATTACTTTAAGAGAAGAGGTCACCTTTTGGTGTCACTCTTTCCCTTCCAAAAATGTCCTTTGTGCATATAAATTAAAATATTTATAACCCTTAGGTTGGAATGAAAGAAGGATATGATCGTAAATTTGACATATAACTGTCTACTTCTCTATTTTTTTCTTTCCTACGTGAAAGTCTACCCCTCTCTCCACATTTTTTTCTTTTTAATATATTTATTATTAATTTTTGTTTTTACAACCTACTATTGTAACTACTTAATTTAAAAATTAAGCATATATTTTTTTACTTAAAAAATTTAATTATAAATAATTACTCCATTCAATCATTAATAAGTATTTCTAATAATTTTTATTAAGATAACACATATCGTGCATTGAATGGGTAAACCTATAGTATTATTGTATAAGAGGAGGGGACAGTTTTGATCTCACTTTTGAGATTTCAAAATTGCCCTCCTATTTATATTTATATTATCTAAATAAAGGCCGTAGTATTGAGGGTCTAGATGTAATTTCCGGTACTCACCTTCTGTTTCTATACCTATTTCTTCTCGCTTCCTGCCCCACGACTTTCCGCACTTTCCCATTCTCACCTCTTCTCACTTCTTAGTCGAAATCCACTCTCATTTCTCATTTTCCATTTTCCATTTCCTCTCCAGACGCAGGTGACACGGAAGGGCAAGGCAAATGCCTTTCGGAACTAATGACCGAAAGGAAAGGCAAGCGGCTTCCTCTTTCAACGGAAATATGAAGATGAAGCTACGTGTGTTCCCCTCTATTTCATCAATGCTTGGCATTTCTTTCCTCCGATTTTTTTCAATTTGGGTTTTTTTATCAGATTTCGAAGAAAGGAAGAGGAAGAAGAAGAACAGAAGAAATCAGAGAGCTCGGCATTTTGTTTGTAGCAGAGCAACTCAGCTCAAAATGAAGACTGAGGCTCTCCCTGTATTTATACTGTATATGTGGTTAATGTACAGAGAGCGTGAGCTCAGAGAATGAAAGAAATACAGTTAAGCTATTTGTTGCAATTCTCTAGTCACACCTCTTCTACTCTCTCTGTTCCCAAAGTAACAGAACCAACAATTCAAAATTAACTCGAACAATTTATTATTTCATAAGACTCCCCCTCAAGATGGAGAGTATATATCATGTACTCCCATCTTGTTTAGAAGCTGCTTGAAATGTTTTGGTTGTAGGGCCTTCATAAGCAAGTCTGCGAGTTGATTGCCACTTGAAACATGCATCGTCTTCAAGTGTCCTGTTTTGATCCTTTCCCTTACAAAGTGACAATCCAACTCTATATGTTTGGTCCTTTCATGGTACATCTGATTTGCTGCAATGTGAAGAGCAGCTTGGTTGTCACAATACAGCAGGGCAGGTCCTTGATGCTCAACCTTCAGATCCTTCAGTAATCCCATGATCCACATAACCTCACAACAAACATTTGCCATGGCTCTATATTCTGCTTCTGCCGAGGAGCGAGACACCACCTGCTATTTTTTAGACTTCCACGAGATCAAAGATGATCCCAAATAAACACAGAAGCCACTCACTGATCTTCATGTATCAGGGCAGCTCGCCCAATCTGCATCTGCAAAGGCTTTCAGCTGGAGGGAGTTCTGTGAAGGAAAGAAAAGGCCCTGCCCTGCAGTCCCTTTAATGTACTGCAGTATTCTCTTTGCTGCTTCCAGATGAGCTGTTCTTGGTGATGCCAGGAATTGACTCAGTTTGTTGACTGAATAGCTCAAGTCTGGTCGAGAAATGGTAAGATAAATAAGCCTCCCAATCAACCTGCGATAACTAGTAGGATCTTCCAATAACTCACCATCCATCTGTGAG
This sequence comes from Lagerstroemia fauriei, assembly GCA_025802135.1. Lineage (NCBI taxonomy): Eukaryota > Viridiplantae > Streptophyta > Magnoliopsida > Myrtales > Lythraceae > Lagerstroemia > Lagerstroemia fauriei. The sequence continues at coordinate 3,036 of JAOYND010188602.1, forward strand.
AGTTTCACGTTTGGTATCATCGGAATTGAGACTGGCTTGCTTCTCAGCTGTCCTGAATCTGTTAATAGTTCTAAAGCATACTTCCTTTGACACATGGATATCCCAGCCTTTGATCGAGCAATTTCGAGCCCCAGAAAATATTTCAAGGGCCCTAAATCTTTCATTTTGAACTTTTTGCTCAATGCCAACTTTAGTGAAGTTACTGCCTCACCATCATTACTAGCAATAACCATATCATCAACATATACGAGCAATACAACAAAAGACTTTCCAGACTGTCTAGTGAACAAAGAGTGATCTAACTGAGATTGAGAGAAACCTTCAGCTAATAATGCAGCAGAGAGTTTGTTGTACCATTGTCTTGAGGCTTGTTTGAGTCCATAAAGTGACTTGTGTAACTTACAAGCTGGGTTTGATGGCAAAGACTCCCCCTGACTGCTGCTATATCCAGGTGGCAGCATCATATATACCTCTTCATCGAGGTCTCCATGTAGAAAAGCATTTGTAACATCTAATTGATGCAAAGACCACCCTTTAATAGCTGCCAAAGCAAGGAGTAGTTTAACAGTAACAAGCTTAGCCACAGGAGAAAAGGTATCAAGATAGTCTATGCCATCTTGTTGCGTAAACCCTTTGGCCACTAATTTGGCTTTGTGCCTTTCGATACTCCCATCCGAGTTGAATTTCGTCTTGTAGACCCATTTGCAACCTACTGCTCATTTCCCTGGTGGTAAAGACACTACTGACCAAGTGTGATTCTGCTCTAAAGCTCGGAGCTCAACAGCCATAGCATCTTGCCATTCTCGGCACTGCACAGCTTGCTCAAATGTTTCAAGATCATGTTGAGAAGATATGGAGAGAATAAATTCTTTAAAATGTGATGCTAACTTGTCATAGGATACATAGTTCAAGATAGGATAAGGACATGATGACTTTGAAGACAGAGAATGTGTGTTGTAGCAATGGTAGTCTTGAAGATAAGAAGGAGGTTTATGAGTCCTCTGTGGTCGAGAAGTGGGAACAGCAGTAGAGGAAGAAGGAACAAGATCAGGAGAAAAAGAAGTGGCTGAAGAAGTGGGTTGTGACGAATCAACAGCATCAGGAATGTATGAAAGAGTAGGTGTAGGTAGGACTCTGTCATCAAATATGTCACATTGTGTTCGAGACAGTTCCTTTGAAGCAAAGGGAAATATGGATTCATGGAACTGAACATGACGAGAAATGAGCACTTGATTGCTTTCAAGATCTAACGACTTGTATCCTTTGTACCCCTGTGGATATCCAAGGAACACGCAGGCCCTGGCTCTGCGATCAAACTTGGATCTGCTATGGGAGGAGGTGGAGGCATAACATAAACAACCGAACACTCTGAGATGAGAATATGAAGGTTTTCTTTGATGAAGAAGTTTGAATGGAGTTTTGTTGGACAGCAAAGGAGAGGGCAACCTGTTTATTAGGTGAGTAGTAGTTTGAATGTAGTCTCCCCAGTAGCATAGAGGAATGGAGGATTGGAAAAGTAAGGCTCGAGCAACATTCAGCAGGTGTTGATGTTTTCTCTCAACTACCGAGTTTTGCTCTGGTGTTTCAACACAGGAGTGAAAGGATTGTATCCCTTTTGAAGAGAAAAACTCATGGAAAGCAAGTTCAGGTGCATTATCTGACCTTACAGCCTTGATAGAGGTATGATATTGAGTTTGAATGAAAAGTATAGAAGCTGCGAAATAAAGTAAGTGCTTCTGATTTTGCTTTCATCAAATAGACCCAGGTTGTTCTTGTGCTGTCATCGACAAGTGTGAGAAAGTATCGATAACCTTCAATGGTAGGAACTGAAAATGGTCCCCAAGTGTCAATGTGGATCAAGTCGAAAGCCTTGGGTGACAGATTATTGTTTGAGGGAAATGGTAATCTCTTTTGTTTAGCCTTGTGACAAACAGCACAATGAGAAGATGTCGAGCAGAAAGAATTAGAAAATGATAATTCATTGCAGAGCAATTTCAATTTCACAGAAGCAAGATGGCCAAGGCGACAATGCCAGATGTCATGTTTAGCTTTAGCTGACAGAGAGCAAACTGAAGAAAAAGACTGAGCTACAAGTGGAGCTGTTGTATTAAGAATGTAAAGGTTGTGATGCAAGCTACCCCTCCCAATCGTCGACCCCTGAGCCAGGTCCTGTATAAGGCATGAATTGGACTGAAAGATAACAGAGTGAGATTGAGATGAGACGAGGCTATTGATGCTTATGAGGTTGAAATGAAAAGAAGGAATGTAAAGAACTTGCTGAAGGATGAGTTGGTCAGTTATTCTAACTATTCCCATTTGTTGGACTATGACATGATATCCATTGGGTAGAGAGACAGAGACACTATTTACTGGTTCAAAATGATCAAACAGAGCATAGTTACAACAGACATGATTTGTTGCACCGCTGTCAAGGATCCAGGAATGACGAGGAATAAAAGGATGAGAAAGTGTGAAAGTGGAGGAACAAGTGAGAGTCGTACCACAGAGGTTGGAAACAAAAGGAGTTGGAGCTGATTCATGAGAGGAAACTGTGGAGAGCTCAGAATGGTCAGATGCTTGACTGCGGAGCTGTGAGCTTAAGAACGCGATCATTTGCTGCATTTGATCAGTAGTGAAATTCCCATCAGTCATAGTGGGTGAAGAAGCAGAGGACGTTACAGTTGCTGCACTTGCCAAAGTAAAATTTCTCTGTCCCGAGCCCTTGTATTGACTCAATGGGCCTTGTGATTGCCTGGGCTTGGGCTGATAACCAGGAGGAAAGCCATGGAGTTTGTAACACTTGTCCACTCTGTGTCCAGTTAGTGACGACATCGGAAACGAATGGTATTGTAAACTCCACTGGTGATTCAGCTGCAACACTTGTCCACTAGTGCTCGAATTCCTGTATAAGAGTCGTTTAAACCCATTAGGAATTGAATAACGTACTCCTGGTCCAGATGCTCAGTCCATACCTTCATTCCACCACAGCTACAAATCGGTAATGGTTGATAATTCTTCAATTCGTCCCATAAGATCTTAAGCCGTGTGAAATATGTGTTTATGTCCAGTGATCCTTGTGACAAATTCATCAGCTGTTGTTTGATTTGAAAAATGCGAGGAACATTATTCTGTCTAAACCTGTCATTGAGATCCTTCCAGATTTCCTCAGCTGAATCCAGGTACAGCAAACTATCGGCTATGTCCTTCGAAACTGCATTTAACACAGCCAAGAGATTACCATGCTATTGCAGCGAGACCAAATGTTGGCGTTCGTATCTCCTGATGCTGGCTCTTTCAATGTTCCATCGACAAAACCGAGCTTGGTCTTCGCGTTCAGCGCTGTCTTCATGGCTCTGCTCCAGGTGTTGTAATTTGGACCAGTAAGCAAATGAGATACGAGGACGAGGCCGGGATGATCGCCACTATGTAAGAAGAAAGGGCTATGAATTTCTGATTGTGAGGAATTGTCAGATCCATTCTGATCCGTGGTAGAAGAGACTGAAGTAGTATTCAGTGACTGGAAACAATTGTTGTTTTGATTCTTATTTTGCTGTGTCTGGCCATTATGTCCTCTGGCCATATTGACGGAGAATCAGAGTTTGCAGAGCAGAGGAAACCTCGCTCTGATACCATATCAGATTTCGAAGAAAGGAAGAGGAAGAAGAAGAACAGAAGAAATCAGAGAGCTCGGCATTTTGTTTGTAGCAGAGCAACTCAGCTCAAAATGAAGACTGAGGCTCTCCCTGTATTTATACTGTATATGTGGTTAATGTACAAAGAGCGTGAGCTCAGAGAATAAAAGAAATACAGTTCAGCTATTTGTTGCTATTCTCTAATCACACCTCTTCTACTCTCTCTATTCCCAAAGTAACAGAACCAACAATTCAAAATTAACTAGAACAATTTATTAGTTCATAAGATTTCTAATAAATTTTCAACGTCAGTCCTTTGATTTAGATTGATTTTTCCTTGCAAAGATTTCAAAGATTTAGATTGAAGTGGGGGAGTACTACTTGCGCAAGTCGGGTTTCAGAGTGCTGATGTTCAATTATAGGTACTTCAATTCCTCAATTGTTGGTGAATTTGCAATTCCTCATTGTCAGCCAAGTGAGTCCGCCCAATTATTGGGTTGTCCCTTTTCAATGAAGTCTTCAATTTTACATTACAGGCTTCTTAGAAATTACTCTCGAATTATTTGGATTTTTGCAACGAGATGAACTGAATAGTACATGAAGATTGTCTCTGTGTACCATCTATTTTTGTAGATCCTATGTTCTCATGTGTTCAGCAACTCAATTAAGTCTTCTTTTTTAACCTTGAATGCATTTTCTACAAGGAATTAAAAAGATGTAACTGCTCTTAGTTTTTAATGTAACAACTCTATCACACAAGAGATAAAAAATGTGGATAAGTCGGTTATTTCATTAAGTTTATGCGTATCACCAAGTTTACTATTCACTACATATTCGATGATACTTGCCGTGCGTAACACGGGTTGAATGGCTAGTTATATTATATTGAAAGACACTGGTGGTTTTCGTCTCACTTTCATATTTCCGTAATTGCCCTTCGCTTTATTAGTTACACATCTAACTGAGTTTATGAAAGGGAAATAATAAAATAAAAATAAAGACAGGTGTCTTTATCAAAAACAAAACAAAAAGATGACAAATAATCTTTGTAAATTTACAACCGTAATAAAACCCCTACTTCCCCACTCGTCCTAAATTTTCTCTTTGGGAAACCATCTTGGGTAGTTAACCCACCATTACATAAACTCTCCTCATTGCCACATTTCCTGATTTTTCGTTTCCTGTGCAAATAAGTTTCCACCAATGGCCCTCCTCTCATGAGCGTCCTCTGCCATGTTCTCCCTCCTCCAAGAAATGATGGAGATAGGAGCTAATCTCAAGTGTCTCAAATCTTGCGGCCGCTTTTACTCGTTCTTCTCTCGATCATTGGATGGTATGTTATTTGGTTATTTTATTGTGTTCATGTAGTTTACAAAGAAAAGTGTCACTTTGATATGGAAGCAATTGAGATGATTGACTGGATAAATTTGGTAGTATTTTGTTTGGCATACAAGGAAAAAACAATGTTTATATTCGCCTTTAGTGGAAAATGATATTACTTTTACCTTAACATCGTTTGTGATTCATCTCTTTTGATTTGTTTTTTCTTTTTTTATTTTTCTTTGAAAGATCTCTTTTGATTTTATGTTGTATGTGATTGATAGAATTAGTGGGAGGATTGATTATTAGGACATGGCAAAGCGCAAGCCCAATAAATCTCTAGAAATCGTATGGCGCGGTCTAATACATTTAAATCCCCTTCTCAGATTTGAAAATGTCTCATTCATAATTTAATTTCGATTTTCAGACACTTCTTTCCCTAACTATTAAGTGAAGATATCATGTTAAACGCAGACTTTGGCAAGGCACATTTACAGTTCCTCCTAACGATTTTTAGATTTGAAGTATATACTCAATTTGATCCAGTTCGGATTCCTGTTTAACTTAATCGACTTCTATTTGATTTACTCATAGAATATTTCTCTAACATCTCAAACTGTTACTTGCAGCATGATCCTCTCTTACTCGACAATGAGGTATATTTCTATTTACTGCCATGATTAGTTTAGATAACATTTCAAGAATAGTTGAAGTATTATTAAATCGACTTTATACTTTGGATTTTTTCTAAATTTTCTTCATTGTAATTGGAGTGTTTTTAATTTAAACTGTGTTCACATGTCATAACATTTTTACTTTTTAAAGTTGTGTTCGACGATATTCATCATGCATAGTATATTTCTTATTCATTCTACAACATTACTTTGGTGATTGGCTATTGCTGCCTCTAAAAGCAGGCATTCTTCTGCATTTACCGCACCAACACACATCCAACAATTTTACCTTCAATCTTATTTGTGATTAATTATTTGCTTTAATATATCTATACTCAAATTGACATTGTGATTTGGTTTGGTGCTTAGTCTAATAATTTCTAATGGACTCTACAACCTTTGAACTTTGTTATCTTCTTGTTTTTAATGTGATTTAGGTTTCAATTCATTCATTTTACGTATATCAATATTTTTACTATTTTATTTGTTTTGTAACTGCGCTCGCTGTGTGTAGCACGGGCCGGTTGCTATCCGTGTTATCTCTATCATCTCACTTTTAGAGTTTCCATATATACCCTTCATATATATGTACTCTCTATTTCTCTTTTCTCAAATTTGTTTGTTAATAATAATCATGATAATAATGTCATTTCACTTTATTCGGTCCTATTTTTAAGACTAGTGAATGACCTGTGCTACGTATGGTAAATATCGTTAGATACAATTGAAAATAATAAAATATTATTACGTGCGAATTAAACAAATCAATCGGATTGCCCCTATTTCTACATACCAAAACTCTTTAAATGGCAAAATATATTAAAAGACAGTTGTAAAATGAAATCTTGTCAACAAATAGTTTTGGATAATTGCAGCTGTAGAAAAACACATCTACAATTTCAAAATAAAAATCGTCGTCGAAAAAAATAGTTAGTAAAATAACTTATTTGAAATAATTGAAATAATAGCAATAGATATTAGAATGAAGGGTAGTTTTGGAAATAGAAAAAGATACAAAAATTACCATTAGAAGAATAAGAAGAAGATGTAAGTTAGTTATTTCCGCAAAAAGTGGGAACCGCCAATCAGGAAACTGCCGATCAAGAAACCGCCGACAACGTTTTCTTCATATTCCCCTTCTTTTTCATTAAATCAATCCATTCTCTCTCTGCACCCTATTATTTTTCCATTTCCTTCACTCTTCCAAAACTTGTACAATTAAGTTCATCGGATAAAATCTTACTCAGTTTGTTTCGTCTCTCAGGTAATTGGTGATTGAAAAAAAGCGTGCTAGATATTATGAAGGATATGAGTAGAAGACATGGCGGCAGAGTCATTGATTTCAATAAATTTGATAGTTGTGGATGATATAAGTTTCATTTCACCTTTTGAAGTAGATTTCCCTGCCACTGCCTTTACGGTACGCTTCTCGGAGGAAGATTTGAATTCCATTTTGATCGAAACAACAGAAGGCCTATGCCTCGGGAGTTCTGTGAATTGGACAATTTTACAATAGTTTTTGCGAAGAGTTCAGAGTTCGGTTAGCCCTTTTATATTTTCTTTGAGATTTTATTTTATTTTTAAATGTTTTCATTTTAGTAGAAATTATTGCTATGAGTTTTTAAAATTATTTTCATGATCCTTTTACATGTCTAACAAATAAGAATTTCTTCCAACTGTATTTGATTAAAGGGGGGATTTTGTGCGGGTAGACTGTTGAAGTACTCACTGAGATTACCTCTTGAATGCTGCCGAAGAACCAGAACAACTTAGACGGGCTAATTCAGCGGGAAAGGAGTCGGATGAGTTCAGAGAATTTGGTTAACCCTTTTATATTCTTTTCTTAGAGATGTTTTATTTTTAACATTTTTCTTTGCTATAAATTATTGACATGAGTTCCTGATTGTGCCTTTCTTTTCTTTTTTTAGTTTATTTGATTGTTCAATGTGTTAGTCATTAAAGTTATGCTATTTTTGTAATAAGTGGACAAAGCCGGATAAGTGGAAGATCTCCGAGGGCAGTAGCTAGAAAATCAATAAGAATATAGTCCCTTCATAATAATATTAACAATAATGATTATATATCTCAAATTGAATCTGCTGAATATCGAGATTGTTATGGTCATTTGTTGACTAGTTTTGTTGGGGAAGTTGGTAATCATTGAAGGTTATTGTGATTTGTCTATCAATTATTAATTTTATAAGATTTGTATTTGAAAGATCGTCCAAGAATGGTGAAATATTGTGTCTCAGTGTGAAGTGTTGCAATAGTCACTGGCATTCACAAGCAACTAAGATTTGACCACTTCATTTGTAATCAGTTTCTTAAAAGTTATAGGAAATAGACTCTTCATAGAGAGACTTTGGATACGGGAAGTTTAGCATAAATTTGTGAAGATAATTATGATGATGATGATATGCATCTAATGTTGAATGATATCATATTAATAAGTCCTAGTAGTAATGAATAGGTCCCATAAAACCTAGTTTGACATCAATAAGTCCTGTTAATACATAAATAGGTGTTGAAAAAATCTAGTTCGACATTTTGAGTATAATCTCAGAAAAATTCAGTAAAATCAAAACTACAAAAAAATTCAATTTGATATTGTTGAACAAAATCTCTAAAAAAATAAATAAAATCAAACCCCCAAATATAAAGCCAAGTCAGAGAAGGTTAAGATTAGCTCCTTTACGTTGTAGATACCCATAAAAGGGAGATATAGCTGAGACAAAGAGAAAAGGAGTTGAGCAATGTTATAGAAAAGGCAGATAGATGAGAGAGTTGGAGATAGATGGACATGTAAAGGAGCCAAGAATTTGCACAATTGATGAAGGAGGTGGAGATGGTGAAAGAGAGAACAAGAAATTGTGCTTGAATTGAATATCAAAGGAGGGAAAAGCAAGAGTTTTGAAAACAAAAGGCAAATGGGAAAAATTACATAATTTGGTGCTATTTCTAAATTTGGTTACAAAATGATGTTATGCATTTAAGATAAGGGAGGAGAAGTGCCAATTTATCCCATTAACACCTCGGATTTCGCCCAATTAATTCTCATCGCCTGGTATGCATGCCTGCATGTGCATTGAGTTGAGTAAATTCAGAGATGCAGACCTTTAGGAGTTTTAATACTTGGATAAGAAGAATAATAATATTTCTGTACCACGGGAATAACAATTTGCATTGAGTTTTTTCTTTCTTTATATGTACTACTACACACGGATCCATACTTCGTATTGAAAAATAAAAATAAACAAATGTGAAATACTCGGATGAATTTATTTAATTATATCATTTATTTATAACTTATTACAATTTAATTCATTAAAATTCATTAACTATAAGTAGAATATTCTCAATATTCATTAGTATACTACGTCAATTTTATTTTTTTATTCTTACAATTTTAAATCATTCGTTTAATAAACGTGACACATTTTTACTGTTAAAATTATAGATATGGAGTGAGATAAGAGAATTTGAGCAGTTAACGAAAAGATCTTTATTGTTAGGACCATAGATACGGGGTGAGAGAAAACAATTGAAATAATTGTTTTACCCTTAATTTAGAAATCATATATTTATCGTAAATTTTAATATATAAATTAGTTTGAGGGTAAATGTAAAAAACAAAAAAGACGCCAAACCTTCAAAATGTTTGCATATAATAATAGCACATATATAAATATATAGATAAAGCCATTTTCATCTACATTTATATCTATATAATCTATGGGAGAAGCTTCCCTTTTCTATCTTTTTCATCTTTCTAAAACATCTAACAACACAAAAAATTCAATTTTTAATAACCATTAATTAAGAAAAATTAAGGTTGTAATTTAAATTTCTAAAACTCAATTACCTAACCTTTGTCTTTTTTCATGTTTTCTCTTCTTTCTTCTTTGCAATCACTTGTCTCATGCACTCTTCTTCCGTTTTCACTACCACTCAGTTTTTTTGTAATTTATTATTTATTCTTCATATTTCGATTATCTAAAAATCACATGTTTGGGATTTTGGTATCTTTTTCAGTTTTTCAAACTATTTATTAACATAAAAGTTAATTGATAACATTTATTAGATAAGAAAAATAGGGGTGTGATAGTTATCAATTTCTCACTCTTATGTTGTACGCTTCTATAAAAATTAAGAATAACATTGAAAAATTAACACGCAAATATTTTTTTTAATTAACTATATAATTGACAATTTCGTATGTAACACGGGTCGACATCTTTGGAGCTTAGATAAATTAATAAAATATAAATACTGAAATTATGAAAATGATGAAAGCTAAATTTGATTGTGGGCATTTTTGGAAATTAGAAATTGGGACCAAAACTATTTTGGATTTGCTTAAAGTAATAGAGATATAATTACCTATTTTTCTCCACTATTAATTTTTTATCTTCTCTTAGTTTATATGTATTTTTCTCATACTTTCTCTCTACTATTTCATTTTTTCAAAATTTATTATTTAATCATCATATTTAATTAATTGAAAAATCACATACCCAAAATATTAACTATAATAATACTTTTTTAAAAAATTTATGTAATCAACTTTTCGACAATTTGAGGATAATATAATATTTATTTTAATATTTTTATTCAATTATTTTATTTTTATTTTAAAATTTTTATATTATTCTAAACGTTTTTCTATATTTTATTTTCTTAGCTTTTTTTAAGAATTAATGATTTCTCACAACCTCTTAGATGGTATAGTATAGATCCAGATGAACCAAATTCGAAATCCATTTCCGTAACTATTGCCATAAATTTAGATATTATACTATCTGTGTATGATTTTTTGGTGAGAGTATTGTGTGCAATGGGTATACAATTTTATAATATTGGTATTGTGTCACAAACTACTAAGAACTAGTCATTTTAAAGGTTTTCTAATAAAACCCTAAAAAACCCAAAAATAATAAAATTTCATTGATTTGCAATACCATGTCAGCACTACAATGTGATATACTCGTTACGCACATGAGTTTGTCCGATTTAGCACATATATAAGTTTGTGAGTTATTTCAGTTGGAATTCCATCATGTCCTCCCACTTTTTTCTTTTTATGTTGATGATGTCCATCGCCGTAACAACTGACTAATCCACCAAACGGTGTATTATACGGCTTGGACCCACCATTAATCTCTAGACATTAACCCCCAGGAAAGTCAAACCCTGTACTGACTTACTGCACGCTGTCAGGCTATCAGTGGGCCTGTCCTTCGGAGGTACAAGTCCTCCCACTTGTTCCTAGTACAGTATGCCCTTCCTGCTGTGAAAATTACAAAAATGCCAACTCCCCAGAGAAGAAAGGAGTGGACCGGATATGGATTCCGGCTTCCATATAGACTCGGTCAGTCCCGTGCAACTGCATCAGTCTTCGCCTTCCCTCATTCATCTATCAAGCTTCTCTTTTAACCTCCATTCGAATCCTTAATTTTCTCCATCAATAGCGAAATCATTGGTCAAATACACAGTGGTATGCTCTCTCTCTCTTTGCGCCATTGACTATAATAATAAATTATTTTCATTTGTGGCTATCCGTTGACCGGTGGTTGATCCCGATGTTGCGGCGGCGGACAGGTGGACGCATTCACCGAGTCACCATTCAAGGGGAACCCGGCGGTAGTGTGCTTCCTGAAGGAGTAGAAAAGCGACGACTGGCTTCAGGCAGTGGCCGCCGAGTTCAACATCTCTGAGACCTATTACCTAACCCACATCCGAGGTTTGGTGGGCGGGCCCTCACCTTCGAGGTTTGGTCTCCGATGGTTCACCCCTGTCGCCGAGGTTTTTCACTATTATAAATTACGTGGCTATCTTAGTCTTGTGATGTTCTCTATGCCCTACATATATGCTTTGTTTGTTTGACTCAATGTTAAACCCAGGTAGCAACAAAATAAGATTCTTGATTTCCAGTTCATTGCTTTGTCACCGTTGTCGGTGTTATCAAACTTTCATTAGGAAAATGGGATCTTTCAGTCTAGCAGTAAACAGATTGAACTTGAAACATTGAAACTATAAAATTATGGATGATATGGTTCTTTTCTAGGAGGGATTCTTCTACGGATTGCAGCTTGTGCTAATTTTTGGGGAAATTCTACCAGATGGTTAAGTAGGCGCAGAAAATGACCGTGAGCCACTAGATTAATCTAATGAACAGTCAAGTGAATGGATCATAGAATCATCTTGTTATTGATTCTACTGAGAAATTTCATGTGGATTCTGCTTTGACTGATCTGCCATTGATTCATAGCTTAACACTATTCTCGAGCATGCATTACCTAAGCTAGTTTGTGACGCTTGCTCCTTTCAGGTTGAGCTCTGTGGTCATGCAACTCTAGCGGTTGCGCACACTATTTTCTCCTCTAGTAGAGTAGATTCCAATATAATCAAGTTTAAAACGTTATCATGAATTTTAACTGTTAAACGGGTACCTGAGGCCAAGACTTCCAGTTTCTCAGAAACACATAATGGGGAAGCTTCACCATTCTTTGTCGAGCTGGATTTTCCATTGGCCCCTTCATGTGATTACAATTGTGAGCACCAAAGCCTTGAACAAAACATCAATTACCGAGATGAAGATGACTGTAGCAGATGATCTCCTTGTACACATTTCTGTCTTAAAGTTTGCAGCTAATCTCAACCAAAAATTCTCAAGCGGGAAAACATAGTACAGATGATCACTCTTCTACCATTTTGTTGAAAAATGATTGTGACATTCAAACTGTTTAGAGTCCCATGGTAAAGCTCGATCCACAATTCGCAGGTTGTTTTCTCATCTGCTGACAAAGTTGAGAGCTTTCAGGCTCAGTTTGATGAGATAATCAAATGTCCTGGAATGGGCATTGATGACAATCGTAGCTCCATCAGAATCAACATTCGACTTTTACAGTAGATCCTTCTGCCCAAAGCTCGAAATCAATGAGGTATCGTGCATTTTTATGTAAAACAGTGTTTTACTAGACTTTCCCAAACCTCGAACCACACTATCTAATTTTCCAGGATCCTATCGGTGGGAGTGCACATTGTGCTTTGACACCCTATTGGAGCAAGAAACTCAGGAAGGATGAATTCGTTGCAAATGTTGCAATTCCATTCCATTATATTTCTACAGAGCATAGTTTTTTTTTTCTATATATAGGTTGCTGCAAGTTACTTCTCCATCATAGTGGATTGACTTAGTGGTACACTGGACTCAGGCGTCTCCTTTTTATTGTGATGAAAGGCTCTCTTCCTGTGTAATCGCTCGTGAGAGATTACAACCAAGTAGTCCTGGAGCATATATGAAGCCAATGAAGCCAGCTTCTCCGGACATTGTAAATTGTGATGATGACAGAACCTCGATATTGTTATTGTCAACACCATTCAAATTTTATTGTTGAAGCATGCCCAGTTTCTCACTGGATTCGACATTGAGTATTGATAAATTATTCTGCACAATCTAATTGTTTCAAAAACTCGTCTTCTCGTTGGAAGCTCAACAAGCAAATGAGAATATAGATTTACTCATTCCAACTTGTTGTCTCAAATTGCTTATTAATATGCTTCTACAGCAAGAAAGAAGACTGTGCAGCTTGGCTTTGATCAGCCTGTTGAAGGGCTCTAAAGTTTTGCAAACTAGGGTGCGTCTATGTTTCCAAGTCAAATTTCCTCGTGCAATCACGCATGGGATGTTTGTTCTTTTCTTGTTGAACCAGAATCAATAAGAGTTTGGCTTATCAATATGATCCGTCGTCGTATGTGACGGACTGTTGGAATTTAAACTTTATTTTGTCTGGAGTTTTTGGATCAGATAGACACAAAACTTATGGAACATATTTGGTAGCCCGGAATGGTCAATTCTATTCATGATCCTTACATACGGAAGGCGCAATACATTGTTGGTTGTAATTTTGGCCATAATTGGTTATTCATACTTAGGCTCAATTATAGTTCAATTAGGAAGTCTTTTACAGACATTCTTAATGCGGGCTCCTCATTACAGCCAGCTCTTTGTGGCCCGTAATGAACTAAAATGTAGAAAATGTTCGAATTTCCCAAAAATGTCAAAATATTACATCAATTCAATGAAACTTGTCATGAAATAAGTATTATCAATCTCGGTTTCTGATTAAACAATACATCAGTTGTTTTTAAGGTTCATTATTGTAAACCTGGTTCCTCCTGTCATCATTTTTTTAAGTTTTACATCAGTTTGCTATTATTATTTATTAATTTTTAATTTTTATATTTCACGTATTAA
>JAOYND010188696.1:0-16897 GCA_025802135.1 Lagerstroemia fauriei
TTACTATCGGTCAACCCTATTGTTGAATTTAGTGCTTCATTTGTCAAGTCTCATATAATCCTTTTTGTCAAAGGTACAAATCTGCATACTAAAAGCATCTGATTGTGTTTTGGCATAAGCTTTTCAGAGATGTGATGGTGATATTTACTCTATCAACCGTACAATCTGAAACTTAGCTTGACTAAAAATTGCTCATGGATATTGCTAATGTTCATCACACGTTACTTGAATTATTTATTGGGTTGGCACGACCCAATAATTTTTCAGCCCGTTAAAAGTATAGCCCGACATGGCATGGCTAACTTATTGGACCGCCAGGCCCAGAAAGGAGGCCCACTTGAGTAGTGGCCCATGTCAGCACCTCCCCTGCCCTTCTCCAAACAGAGACCAAACTGAGCATAGGAGGAGCAACTGGAGGAGGAGGAAGAGCGAGCTACCGGGACGGAAACTAGAGCAGCAACCGAAAAAAATTTACTTTTAGTTTGTCTATCTTTTGTATTTTTAGTATTTTTGTCCCAAATCGTTATTTTCATGATTCATATTCTCAAATTTTTGTATTTTTATCACTTTGATCCTACCGTTTCATTCAAAGAAGCAAATTATGTTCAAAAATAATTTTTTAACAAAAAATATTCTTTAAGAATTTAAAAAATAAAGGAAAAATAAGCGAAAAGAAGAAATGAAGTTGAGCATTGTCAGCAGCCTCATCCCATCCAAAATGGGACTTTTTCCACGTAAAGAATTGATTAGTAACCATCAAGCGAACAAAATCGAGACATATTCTACGAAAGAGTAGATCCTAATTTTAGAGGAGTCATTTATCAGTAGTCATAATTTTCTTAATTGGGGATTTCCCGCATCGTGCTCCTTCATCCCGCTTGGTTTTCCTTTTTAAATTTTCAAAAAAAAAGTCTATATTGAAATTTTTTGGATGGAAAAAATAATGATTGGACCAAAATGAAAAAAAATAAGAAAAAATGAAGATATGAATGGTAATAAATAAATGTTTAAAATGTTAAGGATAAAAAATGTCATTTAATATTTCTCTATAAATTTTTGTTCTTTAAATTTTCCTCTTTAAGGATGGGGTTATGGTGCCTAAGGACCATTGTTGGGCCTTATTCACAAAAACAGTCATACATTTTCAAGTACGATCCAGCAACAGTCATGCAGGTAGTCCTGGCCACGGGCTGGTTTGGAGTCGGAACCGAGTTGGAACCGGCCCCAACCATGAGGTCTAAGGTTCAGGGCCGGTTCATCCGGCTTCAGGAACCGAAACCGGCGGGAAAGCAAAAAAAAAAATTTCAAAAAATTTGAAATTTCAAACCGCCAGCTACCCCTCATCTCGCCCCTGCCCTGTCCCCCATCAGCCACCCCATCAGCCATCAGTTCCCTTTTTTTTTTTTCCTTTTTTTAACCATTCAAATCTAAAATTTAAAATATATATAAATTATATTTTTTATTCTGTAAATACATGATCAAATAAAAGAATTATAAATTTTGATTCTTCTAAATCTTAAGATGATATAGTCCTCTCAATTTTTAATTATATATTTTAAAAGTGTGTATATTAATTTAATTTTAAATATAATTTTAATAAAAATCGAACCGATTATTTTGGAATCGGACGAAACCGTGGTTTCGAACCGGAACCGCCCTATTCCGAACCGTCCCTGAACCGTCCAATGGAAGGTTCAGGGCGGGTTCCTTGGGCTCCGGTTCTTGAACCGTCGGTTCCTGAACCGTGGCCAAGACTACATGCAGGGCCCCAAAATTGACAGGCCTATTTGAAGTTTCATGTTGACCTATCTGTGAATTCCAATTGGATCTAGAAAACATCTCAGTTTATCAAGAAAATGTTTTCCCTTTGTTTCATGATCCCATTTGTAAGTCTTAACATACAACACATAATTATAAAGGCATGAAGCATGAGGTTCGATTTGTAGGTTCTCTCTCTAAAATGTTGAGAGAGAGAATGTCCCTCTTGTTAGGAGAAATTCTTACGTGATCCTACCTCATCACGTGGCGTGAGAAAATACCAATCAGATTGTGACAAACATGCAAATTTGTGTTAATCACTCGAGCCGTTGCCATAATTGTCACTAATGAGACCAATTTGTTTGGTTCTTCCTCATCACGTCACCGTGAGGTAGGATCATCTAAGATTTTTTTCCTCTTGTTAGGGTACTTAGTGCTCCTTGTTTGAGGGTAACAATAGTTGGGGATTTCCCCCACAGAAAATCAAGGATTTCAATGCCTGCATTAAATTGTTCTTGCATTTTCCCAAAGAAACATCACGTCTATTTCACATACCT
This sequence comes from Lagerstroemia fauriei, assembly GCA_025802135.1. Lineage (NCBI taxonomy): Eukaryota > Viridiplantae > Streptophyta > Magnoliopsida > Myrtales > Lythraceae > Lagerstroemia > Lagerstroemia fauriei. Next base: position 2,316 of record JAOYND010188696.1, read on the forward strand.
AGAAAGAAAAAGTGCTCATTTTCAAATTTCGAGAACTCTATAGTCCTTTCTTGCTCAAAACCCCCGTTTTCTTCCTTCATCCCAGAAACCAAACTTTCCCTCTCTCACAATTTGTTTTGCTGCTTAATGGAGTTATCTTTTCAAGAATCATTTGATCAAAAAAAAAGCTCTAGCAACTATTGCGATAATTGAATAAGCAAGCAATGTGTGCAGGTATATTTATTGAACAAGTAATATGGGTATGAGTAAGGGTATCGTTCCTATGAGGATTGTGTCAAATTCCTACCAAGCAATAACCTAAGCAACTAGTTCCAAGCTAGGCAAGTCAAATCAAATATAGATAGAACGAAAATAGAAAGCAAGTAAAAAGAGGAAAGCAATTATGGAAAATTAATCATTTTTTTGGTAGTTCTGTAGTTTCATTGATCAATCAAAAGTTGTACACTTTACATTTGGATCGTGATGCTCATCATTCTTGATAGGGAACTATTCTTCAGCTCAGACTCTAGATTTTGAAGAGAGATCATTCTACTTCCAATGGCACTCAAAGTTTTCTCAAGTAAAGATGAAAGGGATTTATGAGAATTCCTAAAGATTCTCTCATTTCTCTCTGTCCATACGAAATAAATATATCCAGTCCATAATAATCTAAAAATAACAGAGTCTAGACTACGACCTTTAATTTTCAAAATGACTTGATTTAACTTAGCATCCCACGAGGTTGGCCCTGGCGATATGAGAAATTGATTCAGGATGGCCTCCCATATTGTTCGTGTGTTCTTACAACTGAAAAAATGATGTTCTACCGTCTCTTGCTCCTCGTTGCAGAAGACATAAGTTTAGAAGGAAGATTCGCCCATGAAGCAATCCATTACCTTGTCGGAAGTCTGTCCAGGAAGGCAAGCCGGGAAACAAAAGAATATCTTGGAATATGGCCAGAATACCAAATCACCATATGCCATGTTACCTCTGGCTTCCTTGTGCATAGATCGTCAGGGATGGATCTAGAAAACTTGCTCAAAGGGACAAAACCGTATAGGAAAGTAATGTGAAGAATTCGGGGGCGAACTATATATAGTTCAATAAAAATTGGATAAAATTAAGTAAAATTTATACAGAATCTCATGGAGTTTCGCGAGTTCAAGGGGCAATGCCTCCCTTCCCCACGGTCCCCCCCGCCCCCCAAATCCCTCCCTGTAGATCTTCCCAAACTTTTGTCGGTGTAAATTTTCTACGCATCTACCAACAGGCGTTGCTCTCAACTGCTCGCAAGATTTTTAAATTTATAGATGTTGATATCTCTCGAATTTGTGGGTCGCTGTATTGAGGCCAGTCCCATTCCCCATTTTTGAAGACAACAGAGAGCTTCTCTTGAGAGCTTATAGAAGGGAAGCATGACAAACCTCGAGAATAATAAATTTAGAGAGGGATATCCGTATTCTAACCAACTGTCATGCCAAAAGGAAATATTACAACAATCTCCAATTTTTCATTTGATGTGAAGTCGGGCAATAAAGCACAATTTCAATATCTTCCTCCAATTCCACTAGTCATTTGTCTTTTCTTTGACCTCCCAAAAGTTTACAGCTTTCAACAATTTCGCTTTGACTCATGCCACCCAAACAGAACCAACATTCATCAGTAGTGGCCATATATTATTTAGAGCACAAATATGGTTCTATTTTCAATGTTTTTCAACCCCAAGCGTCCTCCCTTTTTCTCCTTTTCTTGGGTAGCACAAATCAACCCAATTTACTCTAGTCCCTTTTGAGTTAGTAGATTCGCCTTTCCATAAGAATGCACTGCAAATATGCTAGACTTGCTTGATTACTTTTTTGGGAAGAATGAAGTGTCAAAGCCAATAGGTGGCCATGTTGTGCAATACATAGTTGATGAGTTGCAGTCGCCCTACAAAGGAGAGGCTTTTGGAAGCCCAGCTTTTTGTTCTGGCAATCATGCATTCTGTTAAGGAAGTACAGTCAACAACTTTTAGTCTTGAGGAGATCAAGGGAACACCTAGGTATCTTATTGGGGCGGTGTCTCTCTGGCAACTTGAGGCTACTACCAATTCATCAATTTGTCTATTAGCAAGCCGGAGCAGAATATTTTTGACTTCTACGTATTTAGGTGAAGGCCTAAGAGGCGATAATATTTCTCCAGTGTGGAGCAGAGTGCTCCGATAGAGGTGGGCTTGCCATCAAAGAAGACTAGGAGGTCATTTGCAAAGACAAGATGAGTGATGACAGTTTTCCTACTCTTTGAGTGAAATCCCATTTTTCTCTCAAATGCCACATGATCAACAAGCAGTGTTAGTACTTGCATTGAAAGAACAAAGAGGTACAGGGAGAGGGGGTCACCTTGTCTTAGCCCTCTCCCTCTTTTGAAATAGCAAGCCAGGGATTTGTTAAATAAAATGGAGAACCATGTTGAAGAAATGCATTTGCGAGTCCAATGGATAAATTTTCCAGGAAAGTTTGCTGCCTATAATGGATTAGCAATGAAATTCTAGTTGACGAAGTCAAAAGCTTTCTGAAGGTCTATCTTTATAGCACAACATGGTGAGAGTCTCTTTCTCCGATAATTTCGAACTAATTCATGGGCCAGCAAAATATTTTCAAAGATGTTTTTGCCATGTATAAAAGTTGTCTAGTTCTGACTGATAAGGTCCAGCAGTACTGAGCATAGTTTATCAGCAAGAATCTTTGAAATGCATTTGTAAAGTATGTTGCAGCAAGAGATAGGACAATAATCTTTCATGAATTCACAGTTTTCTTTCTTTGGGATAAGGGTTATGATAGTGGAATTTACCTGTCTTGTCAAATGGCTAGTGTTGAAGAAATGTTGGACTACTTGGAGAACCGTTTCTCCAACTATGTTCCATGCCCTTTTTAAGAAATGAGCTGCAAAACCATCCTGGTCGATCGCCTTGTTATCTTTGAGTAAGAAGATGGCCTGCTTAATTTCTCGTGGGAGAGACATCTGCTTGCAGACTAAATTGCTGAGGGGCTGTGGTTCAGCACTTGATGAGTTGATTTCTTTATCTGCAGTGCCTATCAGATTTTGAAAGAAGTTGACGGCTTCACTTTTCGTTTCTTTAGCTTTCTCCAGCACAAGTCCCTGTTGATTTTTAATAGCCCTTATTGTCCTCTTTACATTATTTGTATGGACTGTATGATGGAAAATGGCATTATTTTGGTTGCCTAACCTTAACCACTATACCCAAAATTTCTACCTTAAGATATCTTCCTCTTTTCTCATCATGTCAACCAGAACAATGCTTTCACATTATTCTTTTTGAAGCATCTGGTCAATAATTATTCCTTCTCCGATTAGCTTCTGCAAGTGAGCAACCTTGGTTTGCTACACATTAATAGCTTGAAGATCCTGTCTATTGTTGTGATAAAATTAATAACCAAAAAGCACACAAGTATAAGTATTGAATAAGTAATATAGTGAAGGAATAAGAGATCATTCCCACGAGGATCTTGTTTAATTAAAACTAAATAATAAACTAAGCAACTAAGCCAAGTTAGGAAAATTGAAATTAGATGTGAAATTCAAAGAAAACAAAAAAAGTTAATTTCAAAGCAATTAGAAGAAATCAATCAATAGTAATAGTGCTAGGGCTCACAACTTCCATCAATCATACGTCTAAATCCAAACCTAATCTCTAAATGCAATTGATTGCAACATTACAATCATAGGATTTTATGCTTCTTACCTACCTTGGGACTCGAGAAGAACGTGCTTCTAGAATGATGTTAATAACTCTATCTCTAGGCAATTAATATTAAGAAATCCATTGAGTTTGAACCGTAATTTGGATACCTAGGGTGATAGACTAATCTCTTGCTTCTTCCCACAAATAATCCCAACACGTCAACGTGAATTATCTAAAGTTATATTATCTCTAACATGATTTTGACTCCATCTCTCAAGTTTTGTCGATCTCTCCTACTTGATCTAATTGGTGGCATTAAATACAAGAATACTATAAGTAACAGAAATTTAATCAATCACATATAAGAGAGAAGATAGGAATTTAGAAAGTATAAAGAAGTTCTATTTCTTGCCCTAGGAATTAGGGAATTAGTTCATGGTCAAAGTAACAACTACCGAGAAAGAGTTGGAATACATCATGAATCAAAGAAAAGAGAGAAGGGACAATAAAAACTCTAGAGAAGTCGAAATCGATCTCTCAAAGCCATCTTGAAGCAATCCGCCTCCTTCCTTCTTGATCCCGAGCTTCTTGATCTTCTTGGTGGCAAAATAACTAGAGAATTCTGAAAGTAATTGATGGATGGATGGATTCTTTGATTACTGGAAGAGCTTACTTGATGGTCTATTTATAGTACTTGAAGGATATCTTCAAAAATATTTTTATAGCCTATCATTTCCTCCTTCCAATCTTGAAATATTCTCTTTTTCCCTTGCTGAATTAAATCGAAATCTTTTCAGCCCAAAATCTTTCTCAATCAGTAAAGAAATATTGTGTATTAGATTTGGGTCATTGGACTTCAAATCTTCAATAAAAATCCCGGAGTTTATTGCTGAGCTGTCTAGAACCGCGGACCTGTGCCGTGGTCCTTCTTCACTATTTCTTTGTTGGTGCCGCCGTCCCATTGTTCTTCCCTTCTGATCAGCATCATTTCACCATTTGGGGATCATTTTTAAGGCCCGATTGGTCTCTAAATATGTACACATCACAAAATACTTCAGAAGTACCAACATTCTTAAAATAAATTCGAAATTCAACACTAGTTCAATTCCAACCCCATTTCACTCAACAGGGAAAGATTACTAAATCAAGTCAATCTCAAACAATTATTTACTTAAATTTAGGCTCGAAAAACATGTATATAGTTAATCTTTTCATAGAGTTAACATCTATCTTGCTATGACATTGCCTTGAGTTGGCTCAATCAATATTAATAAGCCTAGAGTTTACAACTTCTCTCAAATTTATTCCTAAATCCGGATTTGATCTCTATATGTAATTGATTGCTCTATTATTATAATAGAGTTTAATATCTCCTTAGCTACCTCTTGACTTAATAAGGACGTACTTCTGGGACGATATCGATCACTCTACCTCAATGCAGTTAACATTAAGAAGTCTAATGAGCATGAACCCTAGCTGGATACCTAGGTGACCAGTTAATCTCTCGCTGCTTTTCAAAAATAATCCTAACTTCTCGGCTAAGTTATCCTATGTTATATTATGATTATGACTTCGTCTCTCGAGTTCATTGAATCTTCTACTCAATCTAATGGGTAATCAAGCCATAACAAAGCATAAAGAATGAGAATAGTATAAATAACATGAAAGCAATCAATAAATATATAAAGATATATAGGAATTCAAGAAGTAGAAAAGAGTTTCATTGATCACCCTAAGAAACTAAGGAATTTGCTCGTAAACAAATTAAAAATAACAACTAAGATTGAATTCGAGTAATGACAATCAAAGAAAGAAGAAAGAAGGTAACAGAACAACTCTTGATTGTATTGAAGTCGATCTCTTGATCCTCGAATTGACTTGAAACATATCGATCATCTTCTCCTCTTGATGTGAGTCTCTCCTTCTCTTGGCATTAAATATGGTACAATAATTGGTATTAAAGACCTCTGATAGTGCTACTATGGTCGAGAATTTATAATAATAGAGTGTAAAATATTGCATCTCTCCTTAAAATATTTTTCCAAAATTCTCTATTCTTAAAAAATATTTGACAAGATAGTCTCTTTCATGTGGAGTGAATCGAGTGAAATATACTATTTTGGCATCCAAATATCTAAGAATATCTTCCATATTGAGTTTTGTGATCTCCAAAAAACCAAATATTCTCCAAATACTGTGGAATCTTCCAAGTGTATGAGGAGTCATGAATAGTTTCCACTACTAGAGCCTGCTCGGGTCTTTGTCCTGCTTAATGGTTTGAATAACTCAACCGTCTTCCACAAAGAGACTCAGCTCCCATTGCCTGTTTTGCTCTTGGCTTTAGGGAGTCGCGACCCTCTCCAATTTCCTCTATTTTTCAGCTTTTCTTCAATTTTGTTCTGTGGGTCGAGCTCCATCTTTTTGGTCATTTGGTCCTCCATTATTTACCAATATCAAGAAAAAACCCGGAAGTGTCAACATCTTGGGAGAAAACATGAAATAATTAATCATGCTCAATTTCACTCAACTACAGAAAAAATCAATATGTTATGTATCAAAATCACATAAAACTTATGGACTCACTCGAATTTAGGCCCGAAAATATGTTCAAATAGCACGTTCATATAATTAACATCAACATTTTTGGAGATACAAATAAAGATAAATGAACATGTTGAGATCCTAGAGCTTCCTTTTGAGGACCACGAGGCCTTGAAAGTGCTATCTCATGCTCTGATCTTCAAACCATATGGGATCAAGATCCCAAGTCACTATGTTATCATTGGTCATCTAAACAGGATTTGGGTTACAAAGAGCTCTTTTACCATCCGTCCTACGGGTCAGGTAAAGGACACCTACATTTGCTTGCTCTCTAAACCCTCTAATTTGCAAAGGGTCATGCGAAGAGTGGATGGCTTGTCAAAGGTTGTCATTTGCTTTTTGAGCATTAGTCCCCTGAACCATTGAAAACCTGAAGTTCAAATGTGTCTACTTCTGGGTTCATATTTGTGGTCTACCACCTCAATCTGTCACTCTAAAAAAATCCAACTTGTTGCTTCAATAGTAGGGGAATTGTTAGAAATTGAAGGGAAAAATGAAACTTATTCATCTTATTTTAAAACCCCAAAAATTCTAGTAAAAGTGGATATTGACAAACTTCTCTGTCCTATTTTTGGCAAAGTTGCAAAAATGATGACTTTTCATGGAATGCCTTTAAGCATGAAAAGTTGTGGAATCTTTGCCATAACTGCGAAGATTGGGCCATGGAATTGAGATGTGCCAATATTGATCCTAAAAGCCTTTCTAAAATATGGTCCTTAGCTTAAATACAATCCCAATGGTGATTCTTCTGTTTTGAAAATTCCCTTTCAAAATCCCCAACCATCTATACAACTCGACTCTTTTTCTAGCTCTCAAGCTGTTGTAGGACCCTCAAAGGAAAACATTGCAAGCCCTTATGAGTCAATGCTTCTAGGAAAATTAGTAGCAATCAGAAGTGGGTTGGCATTACTAATACCCCCAAAGGAAAACTCCTTTTATCTTATAGGCATAACAAGATCAAAATCTAGTGCAAAACCCCTTCCAAAGTCCTGCTGGAAAAAACTTTTTCCAAGTTGACTCCAAGGAAAATCCCAATAGAAAATTGTCCAAAAGAATGGTTTCAACTATGCATCCATCTGATTCAGAATTTTCCTCCAAGACCCTACTTTTCTTGTTAATAAAAAAGAAAGTTAGAGGACTCTCTCTTAGCCCCAAAATACTCTATTATGCTGGGAAAACTTGCTGAAGAGATCGGAAGGATGGGGAGAGAAGATTTTATGAGAAACTTCAACACGAATATAATATCTCTTCTTGAAGTTGACCAAGACTACTGCGATACAATGCCATTATCCACCATTCCATCAATCAAACTATACTAATGTTGTACTACTTTTTATCTTATGTTGAGAATGCTTTTATCAACCTTGAAAGATTTGAAGTAGGGGAGGCAAGTGCCAACTTGCTGCTTGAATAGTCATGAGTCTATTATCCTAGAATTGTCGAGGTATTGGAGGAGCCTGGACAGCTCGAGTACTTAAGCTCATCCTCCAAAAGCACAAACTATCACTAGTATTTTTGTTAGAGATAAAGATCACCTCCTAAATATTTGAGAAGCTAGCAAGGAGGTGTGCATAACAAGAATGTCTTCACTGTAAATGCTGTTAATCGAGCAGGATGGCTCTACTTACTATGGCAAGAGAATATTGAGAGTTGTCACTACCCACAACTGTGGCTGGTCCCTCATCTCAAGATATTAATAGGACGTGAATATATGTTACTGTTGCATGCACTAGGAGAGGGGCTTGCATTGCAGGTGTGGCATTGCAAGGGGTGAGGAGAAAAGCTCAATAGTCCAAAAAATTGGATGCTTCTTTCCCAAATCAAGCTAAGAAATTACCTTATTCACAACTTGCAGAATCCCAACAAAACAAGATTGGAAGAACATTTCAATCTATTCAGATGCTCAACAGATTGTTCTTCGAGCAGATAGACAAACTAAGCCACAATGGGAATCATAAGGCATTTTTTTGGATTTGCACCATTTTCTTTCATCTACTGCTTTGATTACTTTGAGATACTCGAGATTCTTAAGAAAAAATGTGTTGGCTCACTCGATCTGCCAGGCTAGTTTGTTGTACATAATTGATTACGTTATTTATTTTGCGGTCCTCTTCATCTGACCCATTATGAATAAATGGCAGGAACATTTACTTATCAAAAAATTTAGGGCTAATAACCTAATTGCCCTTGTACTTTGACCGAATTCTCACTTTTAACACTAACTTTTTCGCGTGACCTAGGAAGGCATGAACTTTAAAACGTTTATCCTGTTTAGCACACCGTCTATGATTTTGTCAAAACCAACGGACTGTCCTATGTGACACGCTTACATGGCAAACGACAATTGATGTGACCATACCACGTCAAACGTGTTAAAAAATATCGAGTTTACCCTTAAATAGACTTCATTAATTTAAAGTTATCAAAGGCAATTTTATAATTTTATCTTCTTTTTCCTCTAAACTTCCCTACAGCTTCCCAATCTATATTATACCACAGATTCCGAGTACCTAGTTAGAAACTATTCTTCTGTTAATAAATAAATTTTAAAATCGATTAAATCAAGCAATTAACGTGCGTTTAAATTAATGAAGAGTATTAAGGGGTAAACTCGACATTTTTTTAAAGGTATTTGACGTGGCATTGCCACATCAACCGTCCTTTGCCACGAAAGTGTGCCACATAGGACAGTCCGTTAGTTTTTGACGTAAAAACAGACGTCGTGCTAAACGGAACAAACATTTTAAAGTTTGTGACTTCGTAGGTCACGCGAAAAAGTTCGTGCTAAAAGTGGGAATTCGGCCAAAGTACAGGCGCAATTAGGTTATTTGCCCAAAAAATTATAAAGGCGGGAACTTCTATATGTATACTATTTTTGGTCATAGTCTTGATGAATTTCTTCTTTTGGTCTAAGCTGTGCAAGATTATGCAACTACCTTAGAAATTAAAGCAGCTTGGATGAAGAAAGGCACAATTAAGAGAAAATTCAATGGGTATTTGAAACTGCAGCAACTACAGGAACTAATCAGTCCTGTTCCCCCCGATGAAGCTATTAAAAAGAGGAAAAACATAGCAAGAAGTTGATGCAATGGCCAAAAGAAAACATCCCTATTCCCCCTCGAAAATGTATTGAAAATGAGGGAAATCATCGAGCAAGCAACCAACAGCAACTATGGGAACCATTCAGCCCAATTCTACACCAAAAGAGTCATTTAAAAAGAGGAAAACACAGAGGAAGGAGCTACTACAATGACTGATAATAAAACAGCCCTGTTCCCCTCGAAGTGTATCGAAACTGAGGGAAATCATCAAGTAAGGGACCAGAACCAACAAAGGGAACCATTCAGCCCGATTCTACACCAAAAGAGTCATTTAAAAGACGAAAAACATAGAACAAAGTATTGCTGCAATGGCCGATAGTTCAACAGCCCTATTCCCTTCATAGTTGCATTGAAAATATGGGAAATCATTGGGCAAAAACCAGTAGCAATTATAGTCAATAAACAGCCCTCATTTTTCTTGAAAATGCCAAAAAACCAAGGGAAAGTGCAGAGTTAGGAGCTGCTGCAATGACCAATAATAAACAGCTCTTTTCCTATCGAAAATAAAACCTAATTCATGATAAATTATCAATCAAGGAGCTACTGCATTATCGGGGTATGCACAGCCCGATTCTCGGTGAAAATGACATTCAAATCAAGAGGGAATGAGCAATACATAGTAGCTTTAACCATGTTAATACCTCAATAGCAGTAAAGATCAAAGGAACGGGCAAACAATGAATGGCATCATTTACAGCGTCTGAACATAATTGAACGCTGAATATGGGAACAAGCATGAACTCAAATGAACAGCCACCCATAACAACTCCGGGTCGACCAAATGACTCATTCATTCATCGCAAACATTGTCAAGAGACCACTCGAAAACTTCAGCAGATTATAGCGACTCCTAATCGACCAAATAACCCAGCTCATCACAAACATTGTCAAGAGCAATAGACGGTATAGATGAAAGTGTGCAATCGGGGGATTTTACCAGGCTTACCTAGGGCGATGACAGGGGTTCAGTGGTTGTGGTAGGATTTCGGTGAGGCAAAGGAGTCATGGACTGTTGCAGGAGGCTCAATCCGGTGACTCCCGTGACAGGTGGCACAAGTCGATGAGTCTCATGCCATGTCGATTGGAGCTGGATGCAGCGGGCTGACGGGTCGTTACCTCAGGCTCGATGCTAGACGCGTACAGAGGAGCTCGGGTTCAGGAAGGCAACGAGGACGGAATCATCGGGACGGCACTAGGCTCTAGTTCGGAGGAATTTCAGTCATTCTATGGAGGTAGTGGCGATGGGCGTCTGCGGTGGCAAAGCCGTGGAGGTTCGTGGCGGACATCCTGGAGCTGGTGGTGGTAGTGGCGATGGACTCTCCACTTTCTCCTCAGTTCCCTGGCTGCCGCTGTTGCTGAGGGTATTCTCCTCCCATTGGTTGCCGTCCGTTCGAGAGCCAGAGCTCCATTGCTGCCCCCTTTTCTTCTTCCCTCAAGAATCCGACTGCCCAAAATAAATGCCCCCCTCTTTCTTAGAAACCCTAAGTTTATTTATATATGATATGATATTAATTTTATTTTTTTATTCTCTATTTTCTTATTGAAATTTACTTAGTTCAGATTTATTTAGAGAAGAAATTCAGAAAAAGTTCCTCGAATATGCCTCGCATAATATTTCAAATACTTTTAATTTTTATTGACCCTTACAACTCCCTAGGGCACAAAAATCATTCTTTTATGAGCCTATTTTCAATCCCTTGACATTGCATTCTATTTTTTAATTAATCTTTCATGAGTTAAGATCCAAATGACACCAAGATTGCTTAATTTAGAACCCTTCATTAATTAGATACAATTTTTCAAATAAAACTGGCCGAGATGCACGAATATGATAGCTTTAGCCAATTTCACTTAAAAATCGTATCTTCTTCTCTAGATCAAATCTCGGGGTCCAAAATTTGTCAAATTGAATCTAGTCTGATGCTCTTCACAATGACTTTGAATTTGCCCGATAATCATTCCAATTGAATCATCAATTTGAATATCAAACACTACATCAGGTCTGACATGGACACATGTTTGCTCAGTTCTTTCGAGATGAAGGTTTAGGTGCCTTCTGGGCCAAAATGAGTTGTCAACAGTGAGCATATTAAATGAAATGAATAATTGGAGAGAACACTGATCTCGTCAACATAATACTACCAAAGGCTTAGTATAGTTTAAGAAACCGCTATCCGCCAAACTTCAGTTCAAGAATTTGTTCTAATAATTTTGCTTAGATTGATGTCTCCATATTATATGCTCTATCATTCATCAAAATTATTTGCATTATTAGTCTAGGTAAACTTGAAGGAATCAAAAAAATGCATGAGGCTTCTAATATTACTTGCTGAATCATAGTTTCCCCACAATACTTCTTTGGAATTACGTAAAACATTTACAACTAAAAGTGAATCCCTAGAGAAAGAAAATTTCTTCCATAGTTGTGCAATCGCAAGATGAGAGGGAGGATTTTTAGGTATAAGCAACCAAGTGTATGTATTGTGACAAATAATATAGATAGAGTAGAGTATAGTTTTCATGAGAACTCAAAATGTCACCACTAAGAACTAAGTATTCACAATCATTTCAAAACCATACCAAATGAATATTTAGAAAAAGAACATAAATAAGAAAGCAGATACCGAATGCAAATAAAGAGATATCAATGTTTGAATGTACTAGGACTCACAACTTTACTTAATCCTACCTCTAAACTCACTGTCCCTCTATGTGCATCCCGTTGATTTATGTTACTGTCCTAGAATACAATAATCGCATTGCCCTCCTCTCGTAAAATGATAAAGTAATTCCTTTCAAAATACTAACATATTCTAACCCTATGTTTGAATTGAGTGATGAGGAGGGGAGGGATAGGCTATCCCTTGAAATCACTTATTTTTTGATTTGATAAAAGAAAAAATTCTTAGAGTAGTGTTGGGCAACTTGTTGATACGATGGGTGCATGTGACCAGAGTTGGCTAGACTTCGTCGTCGTCTAACATCTATATAGTTGAAATGTTGAGTCGGTAGATGTATTTGATCTGACTAGAATTACGCAACTCGGGTAATTAATTCGGTTTCAAACCGGAATTGGGTCGGAGTAAAGTCAGGCGACCTCTACCGATATCATAAACTAAGATGAGACATGGCTAAAATGGATGGGTTTGATTCAAGGGCGATGGAAGCTTGATGGTGTTTGCTTGAACACCCACTATATTTCTGCTACACTCCTAACAATGATATTTTCTTATATCGATGAGTATTTGGACTTTACCATCTAATCCTTATGGTCTCGTACGCACGCCAACAAATGCACAAGGAATGGTAAACCCTAAAGTATTGGTTGACATCAAGAAGATTCAAATTTGGAATGGTAAGGATACTTGTTCTTCTTCTTACCACCAAGTCTAACAAAGATTTTCTTTTTAATGTGGTTGAGAATGTGGGGATTAGAATCAAGATGTGAGAACTAGTATTTCGCAATTAAGAAATTGGGGACTTAGATTTGGAAACAAGGGTTCCTAGTTGGCAACGCTGGTATTTTGGTGCAATGAGATAAAAACAAGGGTCACTTTTAGGGATGATGCATTGAAAATATGTTTTTTTCCCTTAATTATGTTTTGGTGTTTTGATCATTTGTTGAAAATATTTGTTCTAATAACCATGTGTTTAAATATTGAGAAATATATTTTCAACACCATTTTGTATGAGTAAATTAACCATTTTGTCCTGAGAAATGAGTTTGACATCACTTGGGTTCCTAAGTAATTTATGGCATCATTTAACTACCTGTGAGATGCATTTTATATCAAATGGGTCTCTGATGACGTCAATTAGGTCTTTCATGATATCAATTGGGTCCATGATAGTATCAATTAGGTCATTCAATGTATCAATTAGGTCCATAAAAGATCCAGATCCAATTAATTTTAACGGAAATTGGTATTTTGTTGATTTGGCATCTTATGTGAATGTCACACATGTGTGCATGCTGACGTGGTTCGTCTATATAATTTTTAAAATAAAAAGAAATTTCAAAAAAAGAAAAAAATTTCAATTTTTTTTAAAATTCAGAAAATAAAAATATAAGGAATTTCAAATAATTTTTATAAAAAATCTAAAAATTTTATAAAATTCCAAAAATATAAAAAATAGAGATTTGTTGAAAAATTAAAAAAGATTTCACATTTTTTAAAACATATTTTTTTGAATTAAAAAAACTATAAATATTGCTTAGGGACTCAAATGGTGCAAAACTTGCTTCTCATGGATAAAATTGTTAATTTACTCCATAATGTACACGTCGAATGCCACCTAAAATTTTCAACAGCAATTTGATGACAGAGCCAACACGGTGGCTAAACCAAAGATGTTTTAAATTAACTAGTGGCAAAAATATTAATTATAATAATTGTTACTTCATTGAAATATTCAAGGATAAATTAATCTTTTACTCTTTATTTTATTATTTGATAAATTCTCTTAATGTAATATTGTAATTAATTGTATATTTACGGTTTATTAGATTTTACTTTTCTAGATTTTATTCTAATTTCTTTGAATTTCTTTAAGTTTTCTTTGAGTTTTTAATTTTAATAATTTTCAGACTCAGTGTTCCACTTATGATTCACGTGAGCGTAGGGGTGCAAATAAAAATCGAAAAACCGAAAACAAAAAAAAGACCCAACCCGAACCAAGAAAACCAAATTTATGGGTCCCGGGATAAATTTAAAGGAGTTTTTAAAGTGTTAAAAACTGGGCCGAAAAATTCGGGTCCCAACCCGAAAAAACTGGTGAGACCCGAGACCGACCTGAAAACTATGTTAAAATGATAATACAAATAATATGTTTGATATTTTTAAATTTGTATCTTAATTCATATTTATGTGTTTGATATTTTAATATATTAAAATATTAATAATTAATATTTCTTATTATTATAATGAATTTTATTTTATTATTATTTTATTTATTGATTATTATATTAACAATTGGGGCTCGAAAAATACTAGAAAAAGTCAAACTCGAAGTGGTCGGTTTTCGTAATCCCTAAGTGTTTCTCCGTACTATTTTTTAACTCAAAAAAAGACTTGAAAAAGTCCGGCCTGACTATTTTAAACAAAGCCCGGCCGACCCTCCCGTTTACACCCCAAGTGAGCTCTACTTGAAAACCCACGTGAACGATAAACTGCAAAATAATGTTGATATTAATTGTGTAATATTTTATGAAACAAAAT
>JAOYND010188792.1:0-13739 GCA_025802135.1 Lagerstroemia fauriei
TGCTGATCGAGTTCCTGTGCTGAAATTTTTCGTATACTTAATCGAAATTGTAGAGAACATACATACATACTGAATACCAATGGAGATTTCCTTTCCTCCTTCAGAGGCAACCATAAGAATGAACCAAAACCCTATTTGAAACTTATGGTCTAATGGTTCCAAACTCAAGTTCTAATCTCTTTCGTACAATATTTGTGCCAAAACATTTATTTAAGTGTGCTTTTTGAAGAAATACTTGTATCTAACAGACATATCACGTGATAGTATTTACGCGAAATTATAAACTAAACAATAAAATTTAAATATTTTCAGGGTTATATTTTATTTTTATGATTTTATAAAAAATTCTTAAAATGTCCGAATCTTATTGATTCATGGCACCCTGTAAGTACTGATAGGTGGTATACCCCTAATACAGGAGACCCTCTCGTGCTTTTCGAGCTTGTGTTTGACAATGATACCCACTTCTGTGAACTATACTAGTTCTTTAGTAGTGTTATGTTATGTTAACAATATCAATTTTTACACTTGTTTAGCTGGTCAGATATATTCATAATTAAACATGGGAGTACGAATATTGTATAAATAAATTTATGGAAGCTTAAACCACGCTGGATTGGAAACATTTGTCTAGTGATGGAAACTTTCTTTTTCTATTTATTAATATATTGGTATTTTGCATGTACTTTGTTTTTTTCCGTCATTCTACAAAATGATGCATATAAATCTAAAATGATAAAAGAAAGAGACGATAAAAAAAATGAGAAATTTTATTGATGAGATCAAACTCAAGACCTCTATGTCACCTAGTGAGAGCGATATCAACTGTACCGAGCTCTCATTCTCACATGTTGCGCTACCTTTACATATTCACATGTTAACAACTGGTCATTGCTTGGATTAAATGTGTTTACAGAAAAAAAATGTTTTATAATCGTTACAACTGAATTAATACTTTTAGAACTTGACTTCAGATCTTGGTAAATTTATAGGATTTCCCGTATTATTTTTCATATCGTTAATCAACTATTTATTTCTCAAATTAATTTTTAGTTAGTAAGCTTCACTGCATATTTTTTCAAATTTGGAATTTATTATTCTTTATAGTTGAAATTTTTTTTTCATGACGATACATCTATATTTATTTCTAACCATCTACTTTCATATACTACAGTAAAAATGTTCAGAAATTCTCTTAATTTTTTAGAAATTTTCCAATTTTTTCTGTAATTTATTATTCCTTATTGATTTGGGCACATGATGGTCGTATGGACTGGCACGCATCCTATACGTGTCACTTGACATGTCATCTATATACTTAACAGAGAAAATTATTGGTATTATAATGAAAAATTAATTGGTGACAATAAGAAAAACGGAGTAAAAGTGACCAGACTAAAAATAAGATAAATGATGATGCCAAAAATTTTGTAAAATCACTTTACTTTTTAGATAATCTTCCCCGAATATACATCGCATAGAGCGCCCGGCATGTCATATTAGTTGGAAGGAAGAAGCAGACAAGAGATATGACAGCGTGGCAGGGATCGTATCAATTATGAATGGGGAGACAAAATCTTAAATAATCTTATCTATCAATTATGAATAGGGAGAAAAGATCTTAAATAGTCTTATCTAATTGTAATATGGTGAAAAAAATTGATCAAATTTTTCTTATTAGTAATAATTAAGATAATTACTTGGGTGATTAAGAGTAATTTACTCGTTTATCACAAACTAATTGGTATTTTCTCACATCACGTAAAGGAGAAAGTCTTTAGTAGAGCAGTCATACCACGTATGTGATACTGACAGGTATATTCGTTCAATCGGGACTTGATATGCAATTAATAATTATACAATTATTGTTATTAAATTCTAAAAAAATTTAAAAAATATAGAAATCTTAAATAAATGGTGAACCATAATTGGAAATAATATATAAATATTAAAAATATTAGAAACCTAATAAATAGTAAACCCTAATTGGATAAATATATAAATGGTGAATTTTAATTGGATGAATATACCACGTTAGTACCGCTCACGTGATATGACCATTCCACTGAAAACTTTCTCTACTTAATGAGGTAGGAACATTTAAGAATTTCTCGATTCAGGAAGAGTTTGAATTTGTTTCGCAACCTTTTGTTATTTTCTATTTAAGTGATAAATCTTGTTTTGCATTAGATTTAGTGTTCAACCCTTTCTCTTATATTCACCTTTTGTTTTGTTTCGTTTTTTTTTTGGCAAAAAAAACCCTTTCTCTTATATTCATTTTTATTTGTCTTAATTATTTTGTGAATAAAAATATAATTGTGCTAAAAAATGAAAAAAAATTGAATATTATATATAAAAAGAAAAAACAAAATCGTATGAATTTAGAAGGAGAAGGGAAGGGGTCTTGCCGGTAACTAGCCACCCCTAGGGGTATAAACGAGCTAGGCCGCGCCCAAATCTACCATGTTCAAACTTGACTCGTTTAGCAATTTACGAACTCGAGTCCGAATTCAAGCTTGGACGAGCTTAAGATTTCAATCTTGGGTTCGGCTCATTATGATAAACGAAGACTCGCCGAGCCTATACGAGCCAAGTCGAGAAGGAGGATGTAGGGTGAGTATCGAGCAGGTTTGTCAATTATCGAATGTAAAAAGAAGAGAAGGATAATATATTACGAATTAGTGATCCGTAAGTGGATAAAAAGAAGAAGAAAAAAGGGATCCGAGTAAGGAAAAATACCTAAATTGATTTTTTTAGTTTTCAAAATAATAATAATAATAACAATTATGATATAAAATAAACGTCTCGTTTAGGCTCGCGAGTCTCTCGAGTCTCTCGAGCGAATATTATTCGGCTTGGCTCGGCTCGTTTAATTGGTAAACTTAAGCCGAGCCGAGCTCGAGCTCATTTTGAGCGAGCCGAACTCAAGTTTTCATTAAGGCGAGCCCGAACCATTCTCGAATTATCTCATCTCATCTACACCCCTAGCCACCCCTACCCCTTCAAGGTTGCCAACAACATTAAAGGTTGTAGGTGATCACTGAGAGGGAAAAGGCTAACTGACGGCCATCCTTTACTATTCATCCTCTAATTCTAAAGTATAATCACTATTTTTTAAAAAAAAAATTCATCATTTTTATTATCTTTAAACAGTTAAATTTTTGATAACTTTTTAACAATAAAATAAAGAGAATTAGAGCGAACTAAATCTGGCCCGAAAGATAATTAAAACAAAAATTAAAAAAATGTAAGGAAATGCTATGATTTTCTTTTTAACAAAAGGAAAAGTTTTGGGACTGCCTATATTTTTTCCTATGAATTTGTCACAGTAATATATTGTTGCAGGAAGCGATTTTTCCTTTTTATTTACGAGATGTAAGCATCCCATCAATCATCCAAGATTATCTTGTCATAATGTTCTTTTGATGCTGACTGAAGCAGCCCCCCTGGCAGTACTAAGATGGGTCTTCATCAACATCTTGTCGATATAAAATGTTCAACTATTCATGAAGATGAATGTATAAAAATAAAATAAGAGTAAAGGAATAGCACAATATTGATAGATATATGATCAATTATAGGTTAAAATTATGTGAGTGTAACTTTGTTCGAATAATTAATTGATTTTAGAATTATATGAGATGATTTATCTATTTATAAACTCATAATATCAAATAAATTTAATAAATAAACTATTCCAAAATATCATGATAATACGTAAGTTGTATTTAGAAAATATGGATAATATAAAATTGGCCATGCCGGACGTACGTCTATTTTGTGAGAAATTTCACGAGGTGGGAAATTCATTTCCCCCCTTGAGCACGTGATTCTTTGTGAGACATTGTGAGACCACCCACACATGCACATTATATATGAATTTATATGTATCCATGAGCTTGGGTTTATATGGATTTGATTTTGGCCATCTAGAAGGTGCACCTCTCCAAATTCATTTGGGTTTGTACTAGTCGTGAAAAAAGGATGGTTGATGTGTCCTGGGAACAACCTCGTAAACAACCTCGTAAAGGAGCTAATCCATGGTATTATCCCCAATCTAATCGAGCGATGCCCTCATCATGTCCTCCACGTTGAATTCCTCGATCTACTTCTCGAAGTGGCAGAGATTCTCAGCGGGTTCCCTACTCGTCTCGCTTTCTGGCAAGTCTTCCATCAAATAAAGTATTCACGCTCCAGCATGCAGTGCTGCTTCCTCACAACTAAATCTACCAAGATGAACTCGAACTCTCGATTGTAGGAGATTTTTGCTCCAAGTGGAGCTCATGACGACTCCGCTCTACTTGTATCCTCCTTATCATCATAGAATGGTTTGAGCATACTCATGTGGAATAATAGATGGAATTTCGGCTTCTTAGGAAGCTCGACATGATACACTATTTTACCAACACGCTTCAAGATTTGGAAAGGACCCTCGTATCGCCTCACAGGTCCTTTATAAACTCCCTTGTGTCAGAGGATCTGATGTAACTTTACTAACCCGAGGTCACCCAGTTGGTGCTCGGCATGGCAATGATTTTTATTGGCACACTTCTTCATTCGTCTTGAGGCCTTGTTGAGACAATATCGTGCCAAGTATGCTTCTTCTTGCCACTCCTTTGTAAACTTGTAAGCCAATGGGCTGCTCCCTTTGTAGCCAGATCTAATGGCACTTGGGGTGAGCAGTTACTACCTTGTGGCTATCTCGAAGGAACTTTGGCCTATGGACTCACTTCGTTGCAAGTTCTAGGAGAGTCGGGCCACATAGATCAAATTGGCCCAGTCCCAATATGTAGCTCACATAACACCATAAATATAACTTTGAAAGCATATCCACCTTCTCTGTATGACATCGGTTTGGGGATGCAAGCTCATAGAGAAGTTCAAATCACACTCCAATAACTTGAAGAGTTTCAACCAACCGCTTAGCGAATTGTGGATCATGATCGTCTGTGGTACTCCTAGTACTTCACCACAATATTCATAGAGCATCATATTGCTTCTTCAGCAGGACAGTCCTTCGTTATAGGAATGAAGGCTACATACTTAGAGAATCGATACACTATGACCATTAGAGTCTGGTAATCTTCTGACTTGGCAAGTTGATGATGAAATCCATAGATGTGCTCTCCCATGGACACCCAGGGACTGGCAGCGATTCCAACAAACCAGCCAAGCACTTTTGCTTCATCTTGTCTTATCAGCATATAAGACAAGACTTTACATAGGAGTCCACATCATCCGGAAATTGGGGTCAAAAGAACAGCCTTAGACAAAAGTAAGTGTGCGTCGAATTCCCAGATGTCCCACTCACTTGGAATCATGGCATTCCGAAAACATCTGTCATCGAAGGTTCCCATGTGAAAGGACATACAATCATCGCTCCTTGGTGTAGAGAAGGTCACCCTCACATAAAAATTGCTTCGTCTTCCCTGGCCGTGCCAACTCTAGTTGGGACTTTGCCTCCCATCGTGTTGAAGACCCACCTTGATCCGCTCCACTAATGAACACTCAGATTGGCTTATGTTGCTAGCTCACTTGACAACCGAGTGCATTAGCCACTGACTTTGTCTTTTCTAGCTTGTATTCGAGCACATAGTTGAAGTCCCTAAGGAATTCTTGTCATCAAGAATGCTTTGATGGTATTTTCTTTTGAGTCTGGAAGTAGCTTATGGTGACATTGTCGATTCAGCTCACGAACCATGATCCCAAGAAATAATGCCTCCAAGTGAGTAGGTAGTGGACTGCCATCGTCATCAATTTCTCTTGGACTGTATACCTCGCTTTGCTTTAGTCAGCTTCTGAGACTCTTAAGATATCGAGTTCCCCTCTTGCATGAGCATACCACTGATGGCAAAATTTGAGCCATCGGTCTCCACTTAAAGCGCCTTCCAGTAGTTCGGGAGAGCAAGGACACACTCCTCCATAAGGGCCAGCTTCAAGCAATTAAACATCGCTTGACACTTCATCATCCATTCTCACAGATGTCCCTTCTTCAGTAGGTCCATTAGGGGAGTCGTGGTGTTGGAGTAATCCTGAATAAATTGCCTATAATAATTGGGTAGTCCTAGGAACAAATATAACTCAGTTACCTTGATTGGTAGTTCTCACTCTTCTATTGCTCATATCATGGCTTAGTCCATCTGAACTTGTCCTCAACCAGTGATATGAAAGAGGAAGAGGATCTCTTTTTTAGCAAAGGCATGCTTCTCCCTTTTGACATGTAGGGAGTTCTCCCATAGATCCATGAACGCCTGCCTCAAGTGATCGATATTCTCCTCCAAGCTTTTGGCTATGCACCACAATATCATCAAGGTACACAACCACGAATTGATCAAGGAATGGTTGAAGTACCTTGTTTATATGTGTGCAGAACATCACTGACACATTCATGAATCCAAATGACATGACCAAAAATTCATAGGCTCCATACTGTAACATGCATGCCATCATTGGCTTGTCCTGTTCAGCGAATGTCACATGGTAGTAGTTCGACTGCAAGTCCTACTTATTAAACTACCCTACGCCTCAAGCTGGTCGAACAATTTAGCAATTAGGAGAATTAGGTATCGTTCTTCATAGTCAACTTGTTTAGTGCCTGGTAATCTGTGCATACCCAGAGTTATTCATTGTGCTTCTTTTGGAATAAGATCGTCGCATCGAATGGGGACTTAGAACGTCAGATGTACCTGACATTGAGTAGATCCTTGGATTGGCTCTTTAAATCCTCTAGCTCTAATAGTGCCATGTGATGCAATGCCATTGCTGGTAGTCGAGCTTGCAGCACTAGCTCGATTTTGTGGACCACTTCTCGCTTCATTGGAAACATCCTCGATAATTCTGGTAGCATCACGTCCTTGATGTAATCATGGTTATGAGCCACCTTCAGTGATATCTTGGTTGCTTCATCCATCGGATCCTCAACCTTCAGTGAGGCTAGGTAAGTCTCCTTGCCTTTTCATACTCCCTTGGTGAGTTGCATTACAGAGAGTACCCTTACATTCCCCTTGATGCATTTGACCGGCACCATGCATTTGCACCGATGGTCTAGGATGCGCAGGCAATTTGTGAAGGGTACCACCAAAGCATTGATCTTATCAATGAAATCAAACACTATGATAATGTCACAGTCATTGAGTGAGATTATCTCTACGATCTCTTTGGGCTGCCCATTGCCCAATATATATCTCCATGTCTTTGGCAATTCCAGTAGTGGAGAACTCCTTCGAATTGATGGTCTTCAGCCAAGTCTTCTTACCATTCTTGACCTATACACTTGGCTTCTTGATTACCCGATTAGCCATGAAGAGGTTAGATGCCCCGTGTCAACAAGGACTTCCAGGCATTGACCCGTGACTTCCACATCAACATACATTATAACTTTCGTCTTTTGCTCCTTCTTTTGGATGGAGCTTAGGATTCGCAACAAACCCAATCGCATCTCTTCTTTCTCCTCATCGCCTTTGACGAAAGCTATGTGTTTGGCCTTAGTTGGGCACACCCTTGCCATGTGAGGACCACTATAGAGGAGGCACTTGAGTGGACCGTTTTTTTTTTTCCAATATGCTTGCTCAACCCCGCCTTCTCCTTAGGAGTAGGTTTGGATGAACCATGGCAGGTTTGGATGAAACATTGCCATCCAATTGATAAGACCTCTCATGGTATCCCCCATCTTTTACCTTGTTCTTCGCCTTAGAGTCGGGTTTGCTTGATACCCAGAACTCAATAAAGGACTAAATCATTAAGATGGCCCTCATCAGGTCTTGCACACCATGACGCTGTAGCTCTTACTTGGCACACGGCTTAAGCCCATTCATAAATTGGAATAGGTCTTCCTTATCGTTTAAGGAAGGTGTTTGCCGCATCAACTCTGTGAATGCCTTCACATACTCACGAATTCCATCAATTGAGCTCAAGGTGACGATGCTTAATCCAAGTTTCATCCCTCGCATGCTTCGAGTAGAATTGTTGTCACCTTTTTGCATCAAAATGGTCTCACGTGGTGATTAGCTTACAACTATACTCATCCGACCTACGAAGCCACTATAGTATAGCAACATCGGCAAAGTACATTGAGACAATGCTTGCCCTCATAGCATCGTCAACGATCTTAGTAGCTCTAAAGTAGTTATCTATACTTTAGAGGAAGTTGTCCATGTCCTTCGCCATCCTCGAACCTTCGAATTCAGGATGCCCACTCAAGGACTGTGGTGAGTAGCGAATCCACCAACTCCATGTGCTCTCACAATGATAAGTTCAGCCTTGAGCTTCTTGATCTCCGTGCACATGGCCATGATAAGTGCTTCCAGCATGTCGCTCCAGCTATTCAGCTCATCCGCGATGTTATTAAGAAGCCTTGCATTTGCTCCCGTAGCTCTTCGATGCCATTCGATGCGTTCTCGGACATGCCTTAGACTTTTGCTATGACAATCTTCAACTTTCGTCAAATGACCCTCAATAAACTTGCTGAATCCCTCGAGCCGTCATGATTCTTCTTGGACTTGCCAGCTTGCAAACTCATCGTTCACCACCTTGAAAGCCATCGCTCAAAGTACCCGCTCTAACACTACTTGTCACGGGCGTGTTATTCTTCAAGCGCTCCCTTAGCCCATGAGATCTTAGGAGCTTCCTATGTCAGCCTTTTCACCATAAGAGGGTTTAGAGACAGAAAGTAGAGAGATGCTTTGAAAATTAAAGTTCTTATGTTTATTGAAAATAAAGGAAAAATTCCTTATATAGAGTATAAGGCCACATAAATAATAATCTACCATTTATTGTACTAATTGCAATTATCAATTAATCGGTTGTAATACAACTCCTGACTACTGCACTTTGACTTTGACTTTAACCATATGGAAGGTGCGCCTCTGGAGCTTCCTTGGGGTTTATGCCAGGAAAAACGATCATTGATGTGTCACGGAACAATCTCGATAAAGGGCTTGATTCGTGACACTTTGACTATCATTAAAGTTGACATGGTTCCTGAGAGACCTCACAGTTGCTTCTAGAATTTTGTACACTCTTATAATCTCTTCTGTAATTAATTTAAGAAGTTGACAAGTGTACTAAATAAGTCGGGTAGGTGACATCTAATTTAAAAACGGTAGATTGGATACCTAATTTATCAAAGTAGGGGGTATACATACTCTATAAAAATGGGTTACACCATCATTTGCAATACTTACAAAAACGATCGAGTTTAAGAGTATCTCCTTTCTACTTTAGGATACTCTTGTGGTAGAAACTAGTGAGGATGACTTACAACGAGTTCGTAAGTTTGCATGACTTAAAGGAGTGCTAGCACAATCGTGACACTTGGCTACTATTCATTCCCTAGTTGTGTGTTTGGTAGCACGTAATGGGAATTCCAACTAAGCATAGAACCTCTATTACGTAGTTTGGTTTTTATTTGGATCCGTAATAAGAATTTCTCATGGAGTTTATGTTACATATTCATAAGTAATGAGGATTACATGTGACCATATCCTTCATTACAATTCCTAATGAGAATAAGGGGTCATTTGTAAAATAAATCATTTAACTTCTTAAAACTCCAATTTTATCCAATAATTTTTTAATATTAAATTCTTGCTTAATAAAAAATTAATATTTGTTTACTCTCTTTTCGATATATAAAATTATCTTTTTATAAAATCTTGAAACTTTATTATAAGAAATTATATAAAACTTTTTTATCAAATTTAATTGAAATATTATAAATTACAAAATCAAGTTATGATAATGCAACTAATCCAGCTTTTATACCCATTGATGTCAGCACTTTTCTCTCATGTACGATTTTATTGGCAGAGTTGATATGTTAATTATCACTTTTACTAATATGAGGTAAAAATTTTATAGCACCAAATCCCTCATATCTTATATAAATATTACCATTTTATAACCAATTTAGAAAATAACACCTCTCTATAAGGCTCTTTATTGAGTTTTTTATAATTTCCAATCTGTCTATGTCATAATTCAACCATTCTCTCACTCACTTATCCTCTCTACTATTCGCTCTCCTTTTACATAGGTCTAGATATTTTATAAATAGGTTCCGATAGTTACCCAGATTTTCGAACACATGTTATAAACTTAATAAGTCTATGTACAATATATTTAGGTTCTGATACTTTATAAATAGGTCACAGTATTTGTGCAGATTTTCGAATACGTTCTGAACTTAACAGTTCTGATACTTTATAATATTTAAATTAAATATGTAGGTCCTGATACTTTATAAACGGGTTTAGATAGTTATTCAAATTTTCAATAACATGTTCAAAACTTAATAGGCTTTGGTACGTATTGGTTATGTCTCAATACTTTATAAATAGGTCCCTGTAGTTGTACAAATTTTGAAACACATGCTCTAAACTTAATGTATCCTGAAAAGTTATACATGGGTCATGATAAATTTATAAATAGATCTCAATATTTTGAGAGGAAAAAGAGAATAAATAGTGAGGGACAGTGTGAGGGAATTGAGACGGAATGAAAAATATCAGTAAAATGAAACCTGATAAGAAAAAAGGAGGGTAGCAGTAGTAGCGTCCCAGCCACCCCCGTTACCCCCGCTACATAATATTCGAACTTTTGTGTTCAATTGCGAACATATTAAATGAACTGAATAATTAGTACTAATACTGGTCTCGTCAACATAGTACCAGCAAAAGTTTAGTATAGTTTAAGAAACCGATATCCGCTAAGGCACATGCTCAAGAGTCTCAACTGACAATATTACTCAGAGCGAGACTCGAACCTGTGACCTCGACCTCACCAAACCACAGGGGAGTGAGATTTAGACCACTAGACTACCACCCTTGGTGATACAGTAAAATCTAACCTACCAAATATAGAATTGAGACGGATTGAGAGGGGAAATAAAAGAATGAATTGTGAAGGGGGAGAGAGGGAGTGGGCAATGAAATATATCCTTGTACATATCAATCGGTCCTTATAGTACATAAATAGGTCTGAAAAAACCTAAGTATACACATAAGTATACATTTTCCACTTTTATTGTTTAGTGGAATTTGACACGGTCCTCTTGGGAACGATCTCGATGTTCATCACTTTTTTACTTGAAGCGATATGTATACTTATGTGTTTTTTTTTGTTATTAATTTTATCGCAACAAGTTTTTGGCGCCATTGCCAGGGACCAAGTTCACAATTCCCGCTAACCTTAATATTAAGCAATTTTCTTCGACTAGGTATTTTTTTATAATTTTATTTTTGATTAGTTTAGTTTTTTATTTTTTTTGTATATATTCTACTTTTTGATTTTTTTTCGTTATAACTCAGTGTTGGATGAATTGGAAGAGAATTTCAATTGGTTAGGTGGACCTTTTAGGGATGCAATTATAGCAAGTTATAATCAATTTAAAGAAAATTATTGCATCTCATGTTGTTATAGTGGAAAATTTCACCGACCTAATGACTGTTCTTATTAAGATAAAGTAATAAATTATTTTGATGATAATTTATGGCATAACTCTTCCTATTATATGCATGAAAGATTGAGAACTCACCCTGAAGATGAGTTGAGAAATCAGCAAACATGGCAATCGGAGTGGAACAATGCTTCAAACTTCCATCAATAACATTCGGACCAAGATTCTTCTTCTAGACTTAAGGAGGCACTCAATAATTTCATAAACTCCTCACGAAGCCTTCACCAACAAGTGTTTGAAGTGTAACAGGCTTCAGATTGTCTTTCTAGGCTTGAAGCAACTTTAATTAACTTCATGAATTCCTCTCAAGCCACTAATGTTGTTGTTCAAGCCAATCCTTATCAACTTGTTGCCTTACAATCACATATACACAATATGGAGATTCAAATAGGTCAATTGGCTCAAGTAATCAATTCTCAACCTATTGGAGCACTACCAAGCGATACAGAAGTCAACCCTCAATGCAAGGATAGTGAACAAGGCAAAGTAATAATGTTGCAGCACGAACCAAAGACGAGGAGAGAAGAAACAATGGAAGGACCGCAGCATAGGACCGCCACCCCTAGTGACAAAATGAAAATTCAAGACAACATGAACTTTGATGACTTCCAGGGCTGCAAGAACGATCCAAAACATGTTGAGGACGAGGAAAAATGGGATGAAATCATGATGAGAGGCAAAGAAATCTTAAAGGACGATGAAGATGATGCTACAAGCACTTAGACTGATGAGGAGGACACGATGTCTATTATAGCAACTATTGAATTATATGAAGAGGAATTAGACGCTCAAAGTTGCAACCTCAAGACTTCTGTTCACCACATGCCCAATCCTATACAATGTATTGAAGCTTTATTCATGGAAAATTATTTATTTAATGATTGTTTGATCATATTAACAGATGAGGCATGCAATGAGAAGCGATATGAGGAGCCATCAGACATTACATCGGCATTTGATGAGCAAAACGAATGCATGGATTTTTCTTGGTGCCTCCAATTGGTTAGAGTTTAAACCAAAATCAATGAGGCAAATTGTCCTCGAAATTTTGCAAATGCCAATGTCGATCAAGGGAACCTATGAGCCACCGCCAAAAAGTCAACGGTTCTACAAAGGGTTGATTCATATGGAAGATTATTGAGTCCCCTTCTTCAAGAACTTAAAAAGTGAGTTGGACAACTACAAGAGGAGCTCAAGTGGCAATTAAGGGAGAATCAAGTGCCCATCAATCGAGGAGGAGGCGTACTTCACTCTAGGCGAGTATTTTATTTGTCTCTAATTGTTTTATACGTTGCACTATTTTGGATAACAATGCTAGATTTAGGTTTTGGGAAGCTTGCCTTAATTATTTATGTTTTGCTTGTTTGCTTAGTTTGATTGCTTGCATTTAGATAGATTAGGTTGCATGCATCTAGGTTGCTATATAGTTTTTTAGATTTCAATAATTAGTATCTTAGGCATGTTAGTGGTGTGACAGACTGATGAATTAATCCACTCATGATAAATTGGCTCGGTGACGATAATAAGTGGTTTGCTAATTTGAAACTCGATCGGATCATTTCAATTTGCTTTAGGATGTGTTCTAAGAAATTACATGAAGTCTCAACTCCAATATTTTTCACGACACTCCTGCTTTAGGGATAGAGTAAAATTGCCCATGATGTTTCTTTGTTGTATGGCTAACATGAAAGTGGGCAAGAACATGAACTTTGATATCCTACCAAAGAAAGAAAATTTTGCTTGCATGGGCTAGTCAAGAAAGATCATTAGAACTGCAAAAGAAAAAAAATACATATGTGCTAGAGTGAAAAGATGTGCCAAGGCTCTGAGCACCACTGTATGGGCTTGAGCGGTATTTAGTGCAAAAGCATATACAATAAGGCCCAACATGTGCTCGTGGTGGAAAAAATAGTCCATTCGTCGAAGTTCAAGGATAGATCCGTAAGGGTGTCTCAACACCTAATGCCTTGGACCAACTGGGATGGGAGGCCATTGGTTGATTCCTTGCTACATGGGCATAACTTATGGGCGTGACACCCAGAGTTGTGCATCACAAAAAAAAAGTGAGAAAGAAACAAGCATAAATGCAAACGGCAATGTCTTTTTGATTGTTCGAATCGCTTGATTTTGCGCTTCACCAACCTTATTTCTAATTGGATGCTTGAACTCTAATAGGAGCGGTTACACTAACACAACACGGGTTAAGACTTGTTCTTTTTAAAAATTTTGACATCAAAATTGGGAAGCAATTGAATTGCAGATCGAGTGGAAGGTAAAGAGTCAT
>JAOYND010188891.1:0-16894 GCA_025802135.1 Lagerstroemia fauriei
CTCCTAGGGTGGGGTGGAAGACGTGAATATTATTTTTAGATGTTATTTTAAATATATATATATAAGGGTAATTTTATTTTTTATCTTTAAATACTCTATTTCATATTACGTTATTCCTTCAACCAAACAATAACAATTTTATTCCTCTTTTAATTATATTCGTCACACCATTCCTTATCACTAACTATTATGTTCCCTACCTATTTCATTCATACGAACCAAATGTACCCTAAGTGTGTTATAGTGAGTTTATTAATATAATGTTAGTTTTTATCCTTAACATTTTGGATCACATTCATATTTGACCTAAATTCTTTTTGGATTTATTTCAGTCTTAAACCTTTCAAGTATTGCGCAGTTTTAGTCATTTACTTTATTTTTAATATTAAAAATAGGCAATTTGACATATTCAATATGAAAAATATAGTTTAATAAAAAATTAAAAAATAAAAGGAAAACATCAACTGAAAAGTGGCTTAAATCTGGCTAGCACGACCCCCTATGGGGCCATGAGCACTATTAGATACTGCCAATAACCTTTTTCAAGGATAGTCTAGAGTTGATTCTCCACTGATCCCTCTTCTATTATTTTAAGATATTTTCATTTTTATAGTTATAAGCATAATTTATAGTTAAAAATTTATTTTTATTATTAACAAAGTGAATACACCTTTTTAATATTAAATATAATGTAAATGACTAAAATTGAACAATATTTAAAAGGTTTAGAATTAGAGTCAATTCAAAAAAGTTTAGGTAAAATCTGAACATGATCTAAAAGGTTAAAGATCACAAGTAACTTTTTCCCTATAAATATCTATTTCTCTCTATTCACTTTCTCTTTCTTATTTCATTTACATTTTTCTCCTTTCTCTTTTTTACTATTTTCATTTTTAGAAAATTACTCAAATTTTCCTAAATTTTTTACTTTTTTCATATTTGATTTACTAGAAAATCGCATATTCGAAAATCAACTGTAATTAAGATATTTTCAAGCATTTACCCATTCAATTTCTTAAAATTTTAATAAATAATAAAATATGTACATAATAGCAGTGGATCTCTACTGTAATCATTAACAAAGTGATCATTTGTCATATCTTATTCCGAGCCATTTGCCTTAATGCCCATTGGCTCAAATCAAATAATGCATATTCCCTGCACACTGGCTGTGCTCTCTCATCATATACTAATGTCTCAAGTGGTAATTTTCAACGAAAGTTAATTAATTAGTTGAAACGGTGCTACCCATTAATGAAACTTCAACCGTGGAGATAAATCCACATAATTACTACATATTTCTAGTAGTTCCATAAGCTAGATTAGATTTCGTCAGTTAATAGCCTTTTGGTGCATAACCTTGATTGACGAAAGCAATAGATTGTCACTCATTTAATAAGATTTGATTATATTTTTAATGCGTTACTTTTAGGCCTTATTTTCTGGCAATTATGCTCTTTAAGTAATTGCTTACTGACTAACGTTATTACAGTAGGCAAGCACTGTATATATTCATGATAATTTGTAATAGAAGTTAGCGAAGTATTCTCAAATTTTCATGGTATTAGAATTTTAAACGAAATCCCAAAACCCTAGTTAATTTGAAATTTCTCTCATTGTGGCAGAATAGTTCCTGGGGCTCGCGGATGGCACAATTCTTAGGGCAAACTGTTTTGGTCTTGAATCTTTTTTTTTGTTATTCTCGCCTTAAACCTTTTTTAAAATAGATTTATTTTTTAACAATTTCATAAAAGTATACTTTTAATTCTTTTTATTATTTCAATATACTTTTAATTCTTTTTATTATTTCAACATTAAAAATATCGATTCATTGGCAATCACAATAATAAAATAGTGAGATCTAGTGGAAAAAGAGAAAGGGGCGATTTGGAGGCCACCTTTACCCTCTGTCGTTGCCAATTACTGTTTACCATAACCGGTGTCCCCGGAGAAGACCATCAACCATGCAGTGGAAGGGCAGCCACAAGAAATGTTATCTTCACAGTCATTAATGACTTCACGAAGGAGAGGTGGTAGCTGCTGATGAGGTCTCCTCCCCTCCGATGAAGGATTTTTAGTTTCTCACTAGTGATAACCCCTCAAAAGTGGCATGCAACACCGGGCAGAGTTGCGAATACTGACAAGCCCCTCAATCTATTCTCTTTATTTGCTATTATCTTTGCATTTTAGACAATATGTTAATACTAAAGGGTAAATTACATGAATGATACATTAATTTTGCCAAAAGTTTCGTATTGATACAATAATTTTTTTGGTTATATATGACTAAATTAAATTTTGAAAAAGTTTCATGATGGTACAAAACATGACGAAACGACTAATGGCATTAATCTTGTGTTGATGTAGCATCTGACGCGGATGCCAAGTGTATATGAGCGCTAATGTGGCATTTTCATATAATAATTTTTAAAAATATAAAAAATTTACAAAATGAAAAAAATAAAATTTTTTAAATGATAAAAAAATTAAAAATGTAAAAAATAGATAACTCTGAAAAATTATTTTTTAAATAAAAAAATTTAAGAAATTAAGAAACATTTTAAAAGCTCCAAAAGGGTTTAAAATTCAAATTTTAAAATATCTATGAAATTTAGAAACACTTTTTTAAAATTTTCAAGACAAATTTAAAAATTTAAAGAATAAAAAATGCAAAAATAATTTATAAACTTTATAAAAATATACAAAGTACATAACATCTAGAAGCCCTAGCCATCAAACTTGAGAAAAATCAAAGCACCTTGAGTTTCGTCCTACCTCGGGAGGAGGATGTATCCCCATGACCTTGTTGCACTTGTGCACTACTCTCAGTCCGTAAATCTTAGCCTATCTCTTGATGACAGGGGGAGTTAAACTGATGACATCCGAGGTGACGAAGGCTCCGTCCGCAGTGGTGCTTGGGGTGGATTCCAGCGACGATGATGCTTGGGCCATTTGTGGGCGTGTGGTGGCAGTAGCAGGTGG
Source organism: Lagerstroemia fauriei (assembly GCA_025802135.1). Classification (NCBI taxonomy): domain Eukaryota; kingdom Viridiplantae; phylum Streptophyta; class Magnoliopsida; order Myrtales; family Lythraceae; genus Lagerstroemia; species Lagerstroemia fauriei. The sequence goes on from JAOYND010188891.1 coordinate 2,983, forward strand.
CTGTGGTTTCTGTGGGATGGGGAGCTCGGTGAATTCTTTGGCTTGTCGGTGGTTCAAGTTTAGTGTGGCGTGGATTTGATCCGAGGTGGCTCGAGGAGAATGGGTGCTTGATTAAATGGGCGCTGCACATGTTGACTCTAGATAGTGATGATCGCCCAGGACAGGATGGCGTGCTGGGGAGACTCAATGGGGTATGGTCATGAAGGAAGATGAGGCTGATTGGAACAAGGAGCTGGGGGAGTGTGTACTCTACCATGGAATTGGGGTCTTGTATGCGTGTGTCAAGGGATTGAATGTCTCTTCTTTTATAGTAGAATGATTTTCCTCAATTGATTTGGGAAGGAGTTAAAAAGATGGACAACGACTGAACTACGTCCTACAACTTTCTCTCTTTTAATTTTGTTTTTTTTTTTTTAAATTTTTCTTTAGATTTTAGATAAAGTCAAAAAATAAAAAATGTAAAAGATGAAAATAAAATAAAATAATGTTACTTCCTCCCATTTTTCCAATTTTTGACATTTTTCCTAAAATTTTTCAAATTTTCTGCATTTGTTAAATTTTTTAACATTTAATCAATATTTTCTGAATATTTCTGAATAATTTAATTTTTATATTTTGAATATTTTTAGAATTTTTCTAAATTGTAAAAACTTCATGTCATTTTTAGATGTTTCTATATCTCTTAATTTTTGTAAAATATTTAAAATTTTCAAATGTTTTCAAATATTTTTTAGAAATATTTTGAATTTTTATAAATTTTTGTTGAATTTTTTAAAATTTTCAGAATTTTCTAAAAAAAGTTTAATTTTTTTAAAATTTTTGAATTTTTTGAACTTTTTATTTAAAATATTATATGTGAATGCCACATTAGCACTTATATGCGTTGGACATCCACGTCAGCTACCACATCGGTACGTCATTCTTTTATAGAAGAATGATTTCTTCAATTAATTTGGGGAGGAGTTAAAAAGATGAACAACAACTGAACTACGTCCTTTCACTTTCTCTTTTTTAATTTTGTCTTTTTTCATTTTTCTGTAGATTTTAGATAAAGTCAAGAAATAAAAAATGAGAAAGACAAAAATAAAATAAAATAAAATAATGTTACTTTCAACAATTTTCCAAATTTTTACATTTTTCCAAAAAAATTTCAATTTTTCTGCATTTGTTAAACTTTTTAACATTTGATCAATATTTTCTGATTTTTTTTTTCTGAAATTTTTTATATAATTTGTATATTTTTAGAGTTTTTATAAATTGTAAAAACTTCATGTCATTTTTAGATGTTTCTATATTTCTTAATTTTTGTAAAATAATTAAAATTTTCAAATGTTTTTAAATATTTTTTAGAAATATTTTGATTTTTATAAATTTTTATTGAATTTTTGAAAGATTTTCTTTTTTTACAATTTTTATTTAAAATATTATATGTAAATGTCAAATTAGCACTTATACACGCTGAGCATCCACGTCAGATGCCACACTCGTACAGAATTAATACTGTTAGTTGTTTCGTAACGTTTTATACTATCATGAAACCTTTTCGAAAATTAATGTAGTCATATGTAACAAAAAAGTTATTGTACCAGTGTAAAACTTTTTGACAAAGTTAATGTACCATTCATGTAATTTACCTTAAACTAAATAATAATAATATTAAAAATGTGCTTTTAAAGGAATGTTGGGATCAAATCTACTTCAAAAAATACTTATGACAAAAAAGACAAAAGCAGAAAAGATAAAGGACCCAAAGTGCATTTTCAGCAATTTCTTATGTAAGATACACGATAACTAGACGATAATGGATTGTGGACAATTGCCTAGAAGTGGGCAGACCTCCAATAATAATTGTGTTCGATGGAACGAACAATCATTGAAATGGCTCGATTGAATAGCAGCAACAACAACGATCAAGAGCCTGCACAAGTTGGGCGGAGCATCATAGGGGCTGAATATCAACATTTAATCGGCCTCTTTAACTCGTTGAACACATATGGTCGGAAGAAACATTTGGAAAGTAAGGCTAATGAGCAAAATGGGGTGTGAATTATGAGAAAGTCTTTTATGCCACGGTGTTATCACGTGGCAGTGTTTATGTAGTAACATTGGTCAATCAGAATCAATTGTTCTTACGGTTATTTTTTCTCTCTTAAGTTTTATAAAAAAATCACAGAATTATCCTATTCTTATTGGCCGATGTCACTACATAAACACTGTCACGTGGTGATACCGTGTCATAAAAGACTGCCTCGTGAATTATTGATTTAGAAGCCCTGTAATGAATGACCGAGGACTTGATCCCTTTGGTATCTTAAGAGGATTTAAGGTCAATGTCCAAATATCACACCTGAAAAAACCGTGACTTATACGACCAAGATATTATGCATAGATCTTGGGCCTAATGTAATCTCACTCTTCCTATCGTTCTTTATGTGATAAATTTTACATGCAATCTTATCTCCATTGGAAGGCTAATGGGTGATTTGAAACGTTCAATTATATTTCCCCCTTTACAAGACTTGGCCTCAAGGAAATCAATTGGATCGAATGAGCTCCAGTAGTGTCCACTGCATCGGTCATGCAAGTGCAACCACAATTTCTCGAATGAGCAAGATAAGCATGGAGATTTGGCGTCAAAGATTGAAACATCCCTCAAGACATCTGTTGGGAATAATTCCAGGTATTTCTTTGAAAAAAGATGTTAAGAACATTTGTGATATTTGTCACCAAGTGAATGAAACAAACACTGCAATGTCTACAGGGCCTTAATGGACTGCATATTTGTGATAAGTCTTACCCTTTTATAATTGTGTATGATCGAACTAAAGCCACTTGGATTTACTTTATGGAAAACAATTCTTGGATATGAAGGATTTTGATTAATTTCTGTAAAATAGCTTACAATCATATCGATTGGGCAGTGAAATTTATATGAAATAATAATGGACGAGAATTCCTAAAAGGATTCTTGATTGAGTTCCTTCGTGATAACGAGATCATTCTTGACATTACATGCATCTTCACCCCACAGTAGATGAATTTATCCATTAAATTTTGGGAAAGTATGTCCTCACTGCAACACATCTAATCATCCACACCATATAACACCACTGGCCCATCACCTAAAAATGCTAGTTGGGTGGTGATGAGTTCATGGTGTTACATATGATATTAGAATCGATTCCGACCCACAATCATGGTGGATTGCGGGTGGTATATGTTAGGCTGGCCATGAACTGAAATCGTGGGGAGTAGTCTGGACCACCGTCCGAGTGGTGGGGAGTTATTTGAACCCGACTCAAGAGCCCAGCAAGGACACTAGGGTTTTAATGGGGGAGCTTGCCATGCCGCAATCTCATATTAGTTGTGTAAAGATGAGATCTTGGGTATATATACAAGACTCAATAATTCCAAGAGCACCAACAACTAAAATTTTGGGGTGATGGGCCCATGGTATTACACACCCCACACCAGTTCTATCGGGAAAAATAACACTCGAAGTTTTATTCGATAAGTCAACTCGGTACTACCATCTTCATACATTTGGATGTTTATGTTATGCTCAAATTTCACTAAAGAGTAATAATAAGTTCGGGAAACAGGTAAGATAACATATATTTGTTGGGTGTCCCTATGAAAAGAAAGCATGGGAAGTATGCGATTTGGAAGTTGAATAAATTTATGTCTCATGAGATAAAGTTTTCCATGAGGATCAATTTTCTTTTCGGATGGGTAATAGGCATCATCTCATTTTGGACGGATCTACTATGCCTAATGCATATGATCCGCAAAGAAACTACAACCTGCCATGGAACTTCGAGAGCAAAATAGGCCAAAGGAGATAGGGCCAATCAACGCATTGAACTAAGCAAAGGAAGCTGGCAATTTTGACTCCAACAATTCTAGGATCAATATGCAAATAACATGCCATTGGACTCCACTAAAACAAATGGAACGTTTATTCGGCGTATGTTCAAATGATAGAGCTCATCTTAGGTCAACGTTTTAGATAAAACCCTCAAAGCAGATATGCAAAGAGTTGAGGAACACATGTAAGCCTTAATGAGCTTTAATATGAGTATATCCAAAGGAACTTTTACTTCTTTATAACTCTTAGCCCAAGGATGGTTTAGAGCTTGCGCAGCAGTCATCCTTTTCTTTGCTCAGTGCAGTAGGCAAAAGTTGTTAACTCTTTATTATTCTACAATTTACTCAAGACTGGACAAATTGAACGATGGAATATTTCATGATTGAAGAATAATTCATGTGCTGCACATAAAAAAGGTGAGGCAACATATGTCTCCCGGTATGTCAAAACTTCATTGCTTAAGCAGGAGGAGTTCTTCAGCTGTGCCAAATTCTTGAAGGTATTCGGTGCATGTTCATAGACGGAGAAAATAAGAATCCCCAATTATTAACGTTCCTTCTGCAAACATGAATTCGAATTTTTACACTATGTTATTATAACTTTGTATTTATTTCATCATTCCCCTAGCATTCTATTGGACCAACCGAGCCAGAGTTAATATACCTTTTCATGGCTTTTTCCTATGGATCATATTTGACAAAAGTATGAGAATAGAATTTGTATTCAATGATCTGAGTAAAATACAGTGGGAGGCTCCAATATATAGGTTGGTCCTCAGAATCAAATCAAGAAAATAAGATCGAAAAATATTCTAATAGAAGATATAGACTATTCTAAAGATCTTATCAGAATATATAGAATATCGTATACACGATACACTAACATCCCCCTCAAATTCAAGAGGGTGGAGTAGACACCATCTGGTGTTTGTCAATCAAATTACGAAAACATCCAGGAGGATGTGTTTTTGTGAAAATATCTGCCGGCTGCTCCTCTGAAGTGATGTATTGTAGAGTGATAGTACCATCGAGAATATGATGACGAACAAAGTGACAATCAGCCTCATCGTGCTTGGTCCGCTCATGAAAAATATCAGTTGAGCAATCTGCAGTGACCTTTGGTTATCGCATTGAAGTGTGACGGTCTCAGAATGATGAATACCCATGTCTGCCAACAATCTCCTAAGGCACAGAAGTTCCGCAACCGTGTCAGCTAGTGCACGATACTCAGCTTTTGTGCTAGAGCGAGTAATGGCAGTCTGCTTCTTACTTCGCAAGGAAATAAGAGAATCTTCAAGGTAAAGACAATAACCAGTGGTGGATCGGCAGTCTGTGGGATCATCGGCCCAATCATCATCAGTAAAAGCACGTAGTCACATTGCGAAATCAAATGAAAACCACAATCCATGAAAAATAGTGCCTTTCATGTATCGAAGAATATGAAAAACTGTGGCATAGTGAGATGACTGTGGGGCTGCCATAAACTGACTCACCACATGTACCGCATAAGCTATATCGGGTAGAGCAATAGTAAGATATACTAACCCACCAACCAGCTGACGATAAAGAGTAGGGTCCTATAGCAGCACAACTTCAGCTGAAGTAAGCTTGACGTTATAATCCAATGGCGTAGGTGTAACCTTACTGTCCGTAATACGTGCACAGGACAAGAAATTGGATGCATATTTGGTCGGAGACAGATAGTACCCTTCTTTACTGGGAGTCACCTCAAGCACTAGAAAATAGCTAAGAGGACCTAAGTCCTTCAACTCAAAATGTCTCTGTAAATGGGACTTCAATTCATGAATTCCATCAGTACCGTCTCCCATGATGATCATATCATCAACATATAGCAAAAGCATGGTAATACCAGTTTAGATGTGTGGACAAATAATCATGAGGAATTGAGATAAATCCGAGACTAGTAACAGTGGAGCTGAACTTGGTAAACTATGCTCGTGGGGCTTGCTTCGTCCATATAATGCATGTCGTAGGCGACAAACCTTTCCCACCAGAACAGAAAATCCTGGAGGTGGACGCATATAGATTTTCTCTTAAATATCCCCGTTTAAGTAGGCATTTTTCGCATCCATCTGATATAGATGCCATTGTCTAGCAGCTGCTACTGCCAATAATGTCCGCACGAAGTGAGACGGGCCACAAGAGCAAAAGTCCCCTCATAATCCACTCCATATTCATGAGTAAACCCTCTAGCCACAAGTTGAGCCTTGTACCGCTCAACACAAGTTGAGCCTTGATCTTATAGATCTATTTACTACCAATTCGGACTTTCCAAGGGTCAAGTCAACTAGATCCCATGTATGGTTCTTTTCAAGAGCCTGTAATTCATCAAATATGGCTTGCTGCCACTCAGGATAAGTGGAAACTTCTTTAAAGGAGGTAGGCTCTTGTAAGGTAGCAAGAGCATGATAACAATGAAAATTATGAAGGTATTTAGGTGGTTCTGTTACCCGAGTGAATCGACAAGACTGGAAAGGTTGAACTTGACGAGGCTGAAAAGGTTGACCTAGACGAACCTCTTCTGGAGCAGGATCATTAGGAGGCCAAGGTCCTAAGATGAGTCATGACTTCCTACAATAGATAGAGGTTCTGAATAAAGATCTATGGATGAATCAGTGAATAATTGTCTTTGCTTGGTGGGACTAGGATTAAAACTGGTGAGACTAGTAAACATTTTGTGTTCCCAGAAAATAACATGCCTAGAAATGCGAGGTCTCTGAGAGACAGGATCACAACACCTATAACCTTTCTGCTTTATGCCATAGCTTAGAAAACAACATAACCTAGAACGTGGCCGGAGTTTATTGCGCTCATGAGGAGGCAAGAGAACAACACACACAGAGCGAAATGGTCTAAGAGAGTTATAATCAGGAGGTTTGTAATATAATAATTTGTAGGGAATTTGGTTATTGAGTGCAGATGAGGGTAATAGTGTAGACTGTTCTAAGTGCTGCTTTTCCCCAAAATGACTATAGAAGAGAAGCAGAGGGTAGCATGGCACAAATAGTATTAAGAAGATGACCTAATTTGCATTCTGCACAACCATTTTACTGAGATGTACCTGGACATGATCCATGAGGAACAGTACCATGTTCATTGGTAAGTTTAATGAATGAGGAATCTAAATATTCAGCAGTATTATCTGAACGAAAAATCTTAATCCATCTTGAAAAATGATTTTGATTCATGGTACTAAAATCATGATAAATTTGAAGCAACTTAGAGCGATTCTTCAGTAGATATATCTAGGTATACCGAGTATGATCATCAATGAAAACAACGAAGTAACAACTATCACCTTTTGTCGGTACCGGTGCGGGTCCCCAAATATCAAAATGTACTAAATCAAATAGCTCAGTAGCAATGGAAGAGCTTTCATGAAATGACAATGCTTTTTGCTTTCCTAATTGACATGAGATGCAATTCAGATCATGATTCCTAACATTTCTAAGGGAACCACTAGTAATTAAATGTTGAAGTTTGGCATCAGAAATGTGACCTAGACGGTTGACTTTCTTGCATGTCCCAATGATCTGCCTCGTCTGAGGGTCCTGCACAGTACAAACTTTGTTAGAGAAATGAATTTCGTAGCCTAGATCACACAGTTGGCCCACAGAGAGAAGGTTTAAGGACAAAGATGGTACCAAATAGGCATTAGATATGGTAAGATTTGGTAGCGAAATGTCACCAATATGGTTCGCTTGAAGAGATGATCCATTAGCAGTATGGATAACTATTAGTATTATGGAGGTAGTTTTATATGAAAAATATGAAGGATCAGATGTCATATGATTTCCACATCTCGAATCAAGATACCAAGAATGGCTACCTGAAATGGTAGAGTTCATGGCATGAAAAGAAGAACCTGTGTTGGATAAGAGCTCATTGACAAGAGCCTCAAGATCAGTCGTAACAGTTAGTTATAGAGACTCATCTTTAGATAATTCTATATCTGCAGTCGCAACTGTTTTAGTGGAAGATGTCTTGGTTACTGAACGAAGAAAATTAATAAATTTTCTACAATCCTCCATCTTGTGGTTGGGACTTTCACAAAACTGACAAGGTCCCGTAGAATAGAATCTTTGATAAGGCTTGAACCTACCAAACTGCCACTTGGTGGATGAACCAGCGATAGACATGTTGGTATAAAAATTGATTATTTTTATAATTTTCAAGAACGAGAAAAAGAAAAATAGTGAACCGGTCAAGTTCGTGCAGGGTAAGGAACCGACGTGCACTGGGAGCAGCAAGCTCAAGTTGGGCAAACAAATCGGGTCGGGAGCTCCGAGGCTGGTCAGGCAATATGCTGGATTGCTGGGTGCACAAAGATAGGCGTGTGCCTTTATCTTAGGCTTATGAGGATGGCGCAGGGTGCAACTGCGAACCAGGTACACGCAGCTTCAAGGTGGGTGTATGGTGCTTGATTGGCACATTGAGCGTGAATGACACGTGGTGGTGCGTGGAAAAATGCTCCGGTGGCACGTGGAAGCTCCGTTGGTGGCCAAAATTTGTCGGCGTGATGGTGGCAATGTCAGGAACCTGGTGGTGGTCTCGAACTGGCGAGATAGTGATCGAACTTTCTTTAACTCAAGCGGCAGAGGTTGTTTTTCTCTCCCGTGAATAGGTTCAAGGTACAAAAGTGTAACTCAGCTCTGATACCATGACAAAGTATGAGAATAGAATTTGTATTCAATGATCTGAGTAAAATAAAATGGGAGGCTCCAATATATAGGTTGGATCTCAGAATCAAATCAGGAAAATAAGATCTTAGAATCAAATCAGGAAAAGACATACAAGCCATAGTCTACAAGTTCACATTCAGGATTTTTGTCTACTTCATTTGGCAAGAGCGCAACTTCAGGATCTTTCAGCAAAGAATATCTCCTCCGGACATTATTTTTAGAACAATTATTAACTTGCTAAGAATGAGAATAACATCTTTGCCCCATTTAGTAACTAAAATTAAGAGATCTGAATTTTGTGATATTCTTAGATTGTCTCATTGTTGAAGGGCAACCATCTTTTTGTGTATAAGCATATATCTGTCTAAAGTTTCATATTAATGAATTACACTTATAAAAAAAAAATTAGGGCTTCTATTTTGTTCTCCGTTCTAGCCCTAGTTCCTTTCTCTTGTGCTCGAAAACCCTGTCTTCTAATTGCAATTTCTGATTTTAGGAATTTTCAACGGATGAAATTACATGGGTACCTTTTGTTTTTAAAATGCAAAGAGTTTGATTGTTGGATATAAATGATATTTTGCTTTACTCGTCCATGTGACTTCGCCTCATTACTCTCCGTCTGCCACATGTACAACTTAACGTAACAAGTTAGCAAATTTCGTCAATTTTAACGGATTTTGCAATGACGTGCTAAACGAGACAAATGTTTTAAAGTTTATGCATTCCTAGGCCACGCGGAATAGTTCGTGCTAAAAGTAACAATTTGGCCAAAGTACAGTCCTAATTAGGTTAATTACCCCTTCTTTTCACACACATTTTTGTATCAGTATCAATTCTTGAAAATCAAAATGTAAATGTATATTAATTTCATATCAATATAATAAGTGGGTACATGTAAATCGAGGACAAGAATTCGTTATCACCAAAAATATTTTTAATAAATGAATCATACAATTAACAATCATTCACCACATACCATTAAATGAGGGTTTAGAATGTAATAGACCACAATCTTATGGTTCCTCAAGCAGATTCTCTCAGTTTTAGGCAATTGTCTAACCGATTGAATTGCTTCGACTGGTGAATTTCTTAATAAATTCAATGTGGAAATTCTTCTTCATGGTGGTTATCTATTGTTATTAGTATTTCTTTTGGGTTTAGTGTCTATGAATTTGAAGCACAGAAGACATCAGAAGAAAGGGATTCAAATATATTGGTATGACTATTTGAGGACTTCGTATAATTATGGGAATTCATCATTTCTCATATTCCATCTACATATTCATATCAGTATATTGATCGGGGCTTCTTTGCATAATTGTATCAGTAAGAAGACTGAATTTCTGGTGTGAGGTTTATTCATATATCTTTACATATGAATGATATGATCGATCCAGAAGTATATTGGTAAAGATTTAATACTATTAGAATAATTTCAGAGTGAGCAGTGGAAGCGTGGTGATTTGTATAGGACAAGAAAGCAGTTTATGGGAACTTGATTATACTCTGAGTGTTACATAATTTTAATTTTTGATATCAAATAAGGAAATTTTGAGGATGAAATTTTAATTAGTGAGGAAGATTGTGAGAACCATGGTTTTTTTTTTCTATTTACACCAACACATATGTATAATATATGTAAGTGCGTTAATTATTGGGATGAAAATATAAAATCCCATTAGACTTGAAGTCTACTATGCAAAACAAGCCATTAAGTTAAGCATAAGGATAAGCTCATTGATTTATATGAGCTTTAGCCCTAAGACATGCCCATTACCTATAGCCCATTAGCCCATTAGCGCAATTTAGAGCCAATAAGCTCCATATCCTTTATCCTTTCCATCGTCCTTCTCATTTTCCAATAATTACTAATTAAATTCCATTTGTTTAATTGTTCGGCTTTGGGAAAGAAAAAGGCAAAGGTTCTAGAGAGTAACAAATAATTCAAGAGGAAAAACAGAGGAAGCGGATATGAGATAGTTTAGGGAGGAAGAGATGGACCCTAGGAGAGCTAAAATTAAAGATGAAGAGAAAGATTAAGGGACTAAGGGAGAACAAGAGTGTAGCTATGGGAGGAGTTGGGGAGTTGCAGTAGTGGACCAAAGGTAGAAGGAGAGGGAGTTTAGAGAATACAAAAGGGAATAAGAACGGTGGAGCTGAAAGGGAAGTGCCATGGATTGGCCAAAGATTCTACACTTACACTTAGCAAATTTATGGGTAGGTGATGCGAACCTCGACGAACAATACCGCGAGACTCGGCAACAGTAGGATGGAAGTCAGATCCAGGATCGGCTAAAGGAGGTTTCAAGGATTCGGAATATTGACTTGTTGATTATAGAGAATCAAGTACCAATATTATAAAAGAGTGGAGAGTATCGATCCGTTGGTTATAATGAAGCAAGAACCAATATTATAAGAACGTTGAGAATCACAAGTTATGCACTCGTAATCCTTACAAAGTTGCTGAAGAACAATAAGGAGAAAAACTCTCAGAAATATGATGTTTGCTAAACTCAGCTACTAGCCACTAAAGACATTATATAGAGCTCATAGAAAATGAAAATGGCAACTTCTCAAGCATGGGAAACAAAGAAAACACTTATGGTACATTTGGTTCGCAGGAATAAAATAGATAGGGAATAGAATCGATAGGATAAGGAATAGTATAAGGAATAGAGTTAAATGAGAAATAAAAATGTATTGTTTGGTTGGAGTAAATAAAGTGATAAGGAATATGGTATTTAAAGACAAAAATACAAAATTACCCCTAAACTATTAAAATAATATTTTAAAAATAATTATATTATAAAATAAAAAATAACAAAGAATGTTGTCTTCCTCAGTTTGCTGATGGGAACCAAAGTGGAGCTAGCCTTCGTCCAACTAAAGTCCAACCACACCATTGAGCCACCTCTTCGAGCCACCCAAACAATCCACATAGGTCCAACAGCTGTGTTCAGCCATAAATGAACCAGTAGAGAGAGAAAACTTTCTCTCTCTTATCTACAGACAAGAGAGGACACACGGGGAGCTCTAGCTTGCGTGAGGAGACATGGGGCGGCACGGGAAAGCTTGGGGAGACTGGCAGAGGCTTGGGGAAAGGTTGACAATGGCGGCGGAGTGGGAAGGCTCGTGAGGGTAGACAATGAGAAGTTGACGAGATGGAACACGGGATGGTGAGAAGTCGCGAGAGTTGACACGGTTGAATGGGGAGGCAGATCGGAAGGGGAATTCGGTGGTGAGGAGGTTGATCAAAGGTGAAGGATGATCGGAGATGGAGGGATGGGAGCAGGAGATCGGAGATGGAGGGATGGGAGCAGGAGATCAGAGATGCAGGATGACGGGATGGGTTGAAGGAGGCTGAATGGCATCAGATGTAATAATGAAAGTTGAGAAAGGTGCTTTTTGATATTTTGTCCCTATTCCTGGTGGGAAAATCCATTCCCTATAATTATATGGGGGAATATTTAAACCCCCTTATTCCCCATCCATTCCCCCACAGAGAATTTTTATTCCGGATAAAAAAACAACCAAACGAGTATTAAGTATTTCGTACGGAATACATGGGGAATAGTTTAGCTATTCCCCTGAACCAAACACAGCATTAATGATAGTCTTCATGCATAAGCTCTTTAGCCTCCATGGAACACAACTGTTCTCTAACTCTAAGAATTTGTCCAAAATGCAGGTGGCATTAAATAACACCCGAATTCAACTTGATCGATGTGTTTTACCACCTAAACATTTGCATTCTAATATGGTATTGGGCTAGGGACTTGTTGCATCATATTTATCCACTCTTCAGGATGTGATTGGCCAACATTTAAGTTGGGCTTGCATGAGGTTGAACATTCGGTCTTGCTCCGAATGCAACTCCATAGCTTCCTTTTCCAAAATACGAATTGTCAAGCATTGTACAACATGTTGAATTTGCTTGACCTATGATCTCATGATTGGTCTAGTTGGCATGTGCAAGTCTCCATCATGCTCCTCTAGATTCGGGAAGTCCCTCTCGCCTCAGAGCTCTTCTTTGTTAGTTTGGAGCTGATCTGGATTTATATCAGTAGGTGTAACTGAATTTGCTTCTGAATTGAGTGGCTGAATTTCTTTTGTTTTATGTTATTTAAATGTGGGCTTATCAGGATTTGATTTATTTGTAATGAATTAGGTGGTATGGGAGAATGATATGTTGCTATAATTTTGTGTGGTTTTGTTGGATTATTCGTTTGTACGACTGAAAAGTTGGATCTATGCGTTTATTGGCCATATGGAGGTGTTTGGTATAGTATGAAATTTGTTTTCAAACTTTCTTAGCCAAATATAATTATGGTTATTCTTGATGTTCGCTCAGTAATGTCTTGCAATTTGTTGTTAATTATGTGGTTCTTTGAAAAAATTGGTGGTAATGATTGTTCTTCAGTTAAATATATTCAGTTTGGTCATTTAATGAGAGATTTTATTAGAAGTTATTCTTAATATATATATATATATATATTGTTATATATTATTATGTTATGACCTGAAAGTTTGGTGTAGTTTTATACTCGGATTTCTGGTATTTTAAATAGTTCTGTAGCAAGTTTTTCTAATATAAAATATGATAATGAGAAACTATGTCAAATTTTCGGTTGAATAAACCAAGTTCGTAAAAGCAATACTAAGAAAGATAATAACACAATCAGTTAAATTCATGTTTCACTATAAAACATATCAAGTAAAATATCAAGCACCATAGTTCATTTTAATTCAAAAATTACGAAATTTTCCGAAACATTTAATTTAGTTTATCACATAAACATTATAAGATAAAACAATACTCATATTACGATCCTAGATACTACATTCAGGTAACCAATTATCGAGTAATCATAAAAAAATAAGCACATAATGTCACTCATCAGTTTTAATCGATATCAATATTTTTAGAAATAATTTCACTAAACTAATAATGTGTTTACCAAACATATCTTCAATATTCCATTTTCCCATTCTTATGTTGATTGAGTAACAAAAAAGGGCCAAATTATTTTTTCATAATTAATGCTTGTATTCAACTTATTAAACATCATGACTAATTCACCATTTATCCTACATGCTTATTATCAGCAATGACCAATTACCTTAATGAAATATTTATTTAGGCTAAATGATTATTTACCAAGCATTATCGCCTTAATAAATCCATCCTTTTTGTTGACACCTCATTTTGGCTCGGAAAGTACTTAGGTTTGGACCTTGGAGAAATTGAGTGAGTACGTGCCCCTGACTGATCTAAACTGATGTTTGAGATTAAAATTGAGGATTTAATTAGATTGATCACAGGGCAAATTCAGAGTCTCTAT
>JAOYND010188986.1:0-46453 GCA_025802135.1 Lagerstroemia fauriei
CTGCTACGGCATGGCGCGCGACTACATGCGCACCCTTGCCAGTAGCGCCGGCGCCGACTGGCACATCGCCGACGGCGCGCTCAATGTCGTGCCGACGTCGATATCCCTGCCCGGCGAGGCGATCGTGCTCACTCAGGCAACCGGCTTGATCGGTATGCCGCAGCAGACGCTGAACGGCATCACGGCCCGCTCGCTGCTGAACCCGCGCATCAAGTACGCGGGGCAAGTCAAACTCGACAACGCGGGCGTGCAGCAAGCGCAGCAGTCGGTCGCCTACGGCGCAATCAATTTCTTCCCGAGCCTGGACGCCGACGGCGCCTACAAGGTCTGTGCGATCACGATGCACGGCGACACGCGCGGGCAGGACTGGTATTCCGACCTGATCTGCGTCGCCGTCAACGGCACCGCGCCACTGTCCGGCCCCTTCATCAACGCAACCGCTTCCAGCACAGGATATTGATGCTCGACCCCCGCGAACGGTTCGACGACCCCGAGGAAACGCTACGTGTGGCGATGGACGCCAACCGCGCCGGCCTGTGGTCGGCCCTGCCGGGCATCATCCAGTCGTTCAACACGGACGACCCCGGCAACGTGACCGCCGTTGTTCAGCCAGCCATCAAGGGCGTGATTCGCCTGCCCGACGGGACCGCTCAGGCCGTGAACCTGCCGCTCCTGCTCGACGTCCCGGTCGTGTTCCCGCGCGGCGGCGGCTGCACGCTCACGTTCCCCATCCAGCCGGGCGACGAGTGCCTCGTCGTGTTCTCGTCGCGCTGCATCGACGGATGGTGGCAAAGCGGCGGCGTGCAGTTGCCGATGGAACCGCGCATGCACGACCTCTCAGACGGCTTCGCGATCCTCGGGCCGCAGTCCAAGCCGAAGAAAATTTCGAACATCAGCACGTCTGCCGTTCAACTGCGCACCGACGACGGCAAGGCATATTTTCAGATCAACCCGTCGACACAAAAAGTCGACGTTGTGACGTCCGGCGACGCCACCGTCCAGGCGGGCGGAACGACCACGATCAAGGGCGGATCGATCAAGCTCGACGGCACCGTGACGACAACCGGCGACCTGTCAACGAACGGCGCGCTTTCCGCCGGCAACGGCTACACCGGCCAGTTCGTCACCGGCGACAAGCGCCTCGCCATTTTCAAGAACGGCATTCTCGTGAGCGTGACATGAAGTATCGAAAACTCGACGCCAACGGCGACTATGTGATCGGCACGGGTGCCGACTTCCTCGTCAACACCCCGGCCGCGGTGGCGCAATCGGTGCAGACCCGGCTTGCTCTGTTCACAGGCGAGTGGTTCCTCGACACGTCCGACGGCACGCCCTGGCGCACGTCGGTGCTCGGGAAGTACACGCGCGACACGTTCGACACAGTCATCCGGCAGCGCATTCTTGCCACCTCTGGCGTGCTGGGCATCACTGCCTATTCGAGCCTGTTCGACACTGCAAAGCGCATCCTCAACGTGAACGCAACCCTCACGACGATCTACGGCACCGCCCAGCTACAAGGAACCCTATGACCATTGCCTCGACAATCCCGGTGCTGTCGTCCGCCGGCATCTCGTCGCCGTCCTTCGCCGACGTGCTGGACTACCTCAAGACCCAGTACAAATCCATTTACGGCGCCGATGTCTACCTTGAGAACGACTCGCAGGACGGCCAATTCTTGTCGGTCCTAGCAAAGTCGATCAGCGACAACAACAATGCTGCCGTCGCCATCGTCGCGTCCTTCTCGCCCGCGACCGCGACCGGCGTCGGCCTGTCCGGCATCGTCAAGCAAAACGGCATCACGCGCCAGGTGGCGACCAGCTCGACCGCATCCCTGGTCATCACGGGCACCGCAGGGACGATCATCACGAATGGGCTCGTGCAGGATGCCGCCGGCAATAAATGGGCGCTCCCCTCACCGACCACGATCCCGGCCGCCGGCGTCGTTACGGTAACGGCGACGTGCGCAGCGCCGGGCGCCGTCATGGCGCCGGCCAACTCGATTGCGACCATCATCACGCCGCAACTCGGCTGGCAGGGCGCGACCAACCCGACTGCGGCGACGGCCGGCTCGCCGGCGGAAAGCGATGGCGCGCTGCGCCAGCGGCAGGCACTGTCGGTCGGCATGGCGGCAACTGGCCCCCTCTCCGTCGTCCTCGGCGCTGTGGCGGCCGTGGCCGGCGTGGTGCGGTACGCCGCCTACGAGAACCCGACCAACGCCACCGACGCGAACGGCATCCCGCCGCGCAGCCTGGCTATCGTCACGGACGGCGGGAGCGCAGCGGCAATCGCGCAGGCTATCGCCAACAAAAAGACGGTCGGCACGCCGACATTCGGATCGACGACGCAGACCATCACGAACATCTACGGCACGCCGCAAAAGATCCAGTTCTCGCCGGTGGCCGCGCAGCGCGTCGTCGTGGCGATTACGCTCAGCCCCATCGCTGGCTATTCGGCGGCCATCGGCGCCAAGATCCAGGCTGCGGTGGCGGCGGCGCTCAACGCGATCCCGATCGGGCAAAACGTGTTCGTGACCCGCCTGTTCGCACCGGCCAACCTCACCGGCGACCCGGACGGCGCGTCCTACGAAATCCTGTCGCTGAAAATTTCCCTGTTCGGCGGCGCGCCGGCACAGTCCGACATCGTGATCGCCTACAATCAGGCGGCCTCGTGCAGCGCTTCCGATGTGTCGATCACTGTCGGTTCGAGCGGCGCAACGACGGGCGGATCGTCCGGGAACTCAACCACGGGCGGCGCCGGCGACTCGTCGGACGACGGAACCTAATATGGCGACCAACTACGCAAATCTGCTCACGTCAGAGCACAGCAGCAAGCCGAAGTTCTCGGCAATGGTGGGCCTCGTGACGCAGTGTTTCGGGGGCCTGAACGATTTCCTGTCGTCGTTCCTGACGGAGTTCGATCTCGACTCGGCACGCTGGAAGCAGCTCGACGCCATCGGCGCGCGGGTCGGCCTTGACCGGAACCTGCGCACGGTCGTGCCTGGCGTCTATTCGCCGCAGATCCCGGCCGGCGCCGTGCCCTTCAGCGATAGCGACTACACTACATTGATCCGTGGTAAGATTGCCGCGAATCAATGGGACAGCACAATCTCGGGGTTCGCGGCGAAGCTCAGCGGGATCATCGGCACCGGCACAGGCTACACCGTGTTCTTGCAGGATAACCAAGACATGAGCTTTTACGTGTGCGTTGCCGGCGCAATCCCGAGCGCATCGTTCAAGGCGGCATTGTCCGGCGGGTACATGCAAATCCGGCCGGCGGGCGTCTCGGCGATGGTGCTCTACCCTACGGCCCCCGGTGGCGCCCTGTTCGGGTTTGATGTCTCGAACAGCCTCGTGCAAGGACTCGACGCCGGCGTGTGGTCGTCAACAACATAAAGAGGGCGCAACGTGCCACAAGTCGACTTTCTCACCTTCGCCGGCGGCAGCGGCGCCAACGTCGTAGCGCAGGCCACCTATGCCGGCTCCGGAACCCAGGTGGCCGGCTTCGGCTCCGGCGTCGTGCCGTCGAACTTTTTCAATAAGCCGGTGCGGCAAATGTCGATCATGGCCGCCGTCATGGCCAACCTGATCGCGCAGCAGACCGGCGCCGACGTCATCGACGATGGCACGACGAGCACCATCACCACGAATTTTGTCAAGGCAGTCAAGATCCTGGGCGGCGCGCCGCAGTACGTCAATTCGTCCGTGCCAGTGGGGTACAGCAATTACGAGGTCGACACGTCGGCCGGCCCGTTCACGCTGACGCTGCCCGCATCGCCGCCGACAAATACCGTCGTCGAATTCCAGGATGCGACGCTATCCTGGGCCAAGAACCCGCTGACCGTCGCGCGTAACGGCGCCACGATCGCCGGCCAGAATACTGACCTCATCTGCAACATCGCCGGGTACACCTTCCGGCTCCTGTTCACCGGCTCCGATTGGAGATTTATCTAAATGTCATACCTTAGTGACTTGGCGCCGCAGCGCGGCGTCGCCCTCAACAACCCGCCTGGCGGATACCTGGGGCAATTCGGCTCCGGCTGCTGGGCTGTCTATTATGCAAGCGGCTCATTCCCGGTGCCGGCGGGTGTCACTGCCGTGCGCGTGCGGACACTGGGCGGCGGCGGCGGCGGCGCATGTGGCAACGGAACGGGATCGGGCGGCGGCGGTGGAGGCGGCGGTGGTTTCGCAATGGGAACCGTGACCGTTACGCCTGGCGCGAACGTTGCCGTTACGGTGGGCGCGGCTGGCGTTGGCGGGGTTGCTGGTTCGTCTCCGTCGAGCGGTGGCGCCGGCGGCACATCGTCGTTTGGCACGGCGCTTTCGGCGACGGGCGGTGCTGGCGGAACCATTTCAGGCACATCGGGCAGCGGCGGCGCTGGCGGCACGGGTTCCGGCGGCGGGTTCATTAATTCCACCGGCGGCGCAGGCGGGGCAAGTTTCAGCACTTACGGCGGCGGGGGTGGCGGCGGCGCTGGATCGCAGCTCGGCACGGGCGGCAATGGTGGGAAAGGGAATCTCAACTCGGGCGGCGGGGGCGGCGCTGTCGCGGGCGGAAACGGTGGCGATTCCCTGACGACGAGTAACGTCGTTTCCGGCGGGTGCGGCGGGTCGGCATTTGGCCCGACATCGATAGGGGGTGGCGGCCCGAATATCATTGGCGCGGCTACAGTCGCCGGCACGAGCCCCATTGCTCCCGTCAACCCCACAAGCGCGTTGATCCGCTTCCCAATGGATGGATTCACGGGCGGCGGCGGCGCCATCGCGAGCCTGAATAGTGCTGGCGGTTCGGGAGGAACCGGAGCAGGAGGGGGCGCATCTGTTGGTGCAACCAGCCAAATCGCTGCTGCCGCCGGTGGCGGTGGAACGGGCGGTGGTGGCGGTGGCGGGGGGCCTATTGCGCCCGTCAACAATGCCTCATATAACGGCGGGGCCGGCGGTGCCGGTGGCTATGGCGCTGGCGGTGGCGGCGGTGGCTATGGCGGGCAAGGCTCGAACGGGAATTTCGGGCTCGGCGGCACTGGCGGCGCCGGTCTTGTGATTATCGAATACTAAGGAAAATCCATGACGACTTACTCACGTATTGTGGACGGCCAGGCCGTTGATACGATGACCGGCGACCCGGCCGAATTCTTCCATGAGGAGGTAGCCGCGCAGTTCGTCATCGTGCCGAATGGAACTGGCAACGGGGATCGTGTCGATGCCGCCGGGAAGTGGACGAAAGCGCCTATTGCAGCGCCCTTCGAGCCGGCTGCGCCGCCGATGCCATCTCTGAGCCCGATGCAGTTCTACATGGCGTTCACGCCGGCCGAGCGCATCAACATCCAGAAGTCGCAAGACCCCGTTGTGGCCGAGTTCTGGAAAACGTTCCAACTCGCCGTTGACCTGAACCATCCCGTCGACCCGAATCTCAAGTCCGTTTCGGATGGATTGGCATACCTCGCAGCGCAGAATCTGCTGTCGGGCGCTGACCGAATTCCGCAAATCCAGGCTGGTATTGCTCAATAATAAGTTGCCTTTGGGATAGAAACGGGACACAATTGCGTAATCGCAATGTTCCGCTTCTATCCCGACAATGAACGATCTGAGCAAAGAGCACGAGTATCGTTCTACCGAACACGCCGACGTGTTCTACCCCGCGCATCCGCCGCGGGTCGAATCTCCGACCTTTCGCAAGACCAAGCATGACGGCAAGGCCGCCGGCGACCTATGCGCCATCTCGGGCCATGCGTTCGATCTGGAGTATCACCACGTTTTCTGCGAGGCCGCTTTTACGAATGCGGTCGACTGGCAGGCGGTCAAGGACATCGCCACCGGCGCGCTGACGCAGATCCCATGCGTTGACCTCATCACCGGCCAGGCGCTCGCCGGCCAGTCCCGCCCTGTGGCCGGCTCGCTGCTCGAAACCATCATCGGCCTGACGAAAGCGCGCGGGTTCGACTGGGTGGCGTTCGACCCGGCGCGGCCCGAGACGTTCGTCGACAGCCGCGCGAACATGCTGCCGCTACACAAGCGGTTCCACCGCAGCCCGTCGCACGGCATGCACTCGCTGCCCCTCCCCCTGTGGATATACCAGGCTTTCCCCCGCGTGCCGGGGTTCACCTTCTCACGCGACGAGATCGCGGAAGCTCAACATGGAAATTGAACTCGGCACCCTACTCGCCGTCGGCGGCGGCGCCGTCACCATAACGTGCAGCTTTGCGGGGTTTCTCGGTAAGCGCGTACTCGACTCGATCGCAGCAGTTGGAACTAACGTTGCGGCCGTTGACAAACGCATCACGGATACGGAGAGCGAACTGGCCCGCCGTATCGGCGAGGTCGATGCCACGCTGTCGCGCCGTATCGGCGACGTCGAGCGGACTGCCGCCCGTGACTATGTGCCACGGCACGAGATCGATCAACGTTTCGAGGGCATGCAACGGGCCGTCGAAAGCCGTCTCGACCGGGTTCAGGATTCGATCGACCGCATGTACGACTTGCTCCGCGACCGTAGGAGCGATCGTGCCGCCTGAAGCATTCATTCGCATCATGCTACCTGGCGCGCAGGCGGCGCGCCGCGAGTTCGGCGTGCCGGTGTCGGTGGCAATCGCGCAAGCTGCGCTCGAAACCGGCTGGGGCAATCGTGTCCAGGCGAACAACCTCTACAACATTAAGGCCGACCCGTCATGGAAAGGCCCGACGGTGCGGTTCGACACGAACGAGTACATCGCGGGCACGCGCACGCCCAAGGTGGCCACGTTCCGGCGCTATGCCTCGTGGGATGACAGCATCGCCGACTACGGACGATTCCTGCGCGCCAACCCACGCTATGCCGCGTGCTTCAAGCTGGCTGGTGGCGAGGACTGGGCGCGCGCCTTGCAGGCCGCCGGCTACGCCACCGACCCCGCCTACGCCGACAGCCTCATCGCCGTGATGCGCGGTCGCAAGCTGACGCAGTACGACGTATGAGCGCCGTTACCGCCCGCGTCATCATCGCCGCCGTCCTGTTCGGCACCTGGGCCGGTGTCGTCGCGCGCGGCGCCGCGCCGGTCGAGCCGCTGGTCGACTTCATCAAATTGACGTTGGCCGCCCTGGTCACGCACTACATCACCAAAGGGAACCCCCAACCATGAAAAAAATCGTCGGCTTCGCCTTCTACCTGTGCGCGCTCATGCTCGTCATCGCCGGCCCGAGCGTGGCCCTGTCCGGCTGTGCGGATGTGCAGCGCGTCGTTCAGACCTACGGCACGGTTGCCGTGTCCAATGCCCACGCCGCAGCCGACACGATGGTCCAGGCACAGAAAGTCACCATGTGCGATCTGCCCTACTCGGCCATCCAGCGCAACCCCGATGTGGCGCCGGCTGTGGCGACCATGTGCGGCCCGCTGCCGGCGGTGAAATGAGCCGATTCCTTCAGCTCGGCACGCTCGCGCCCTTCAGCGATCAGGATGACGGCAAATGGATAGTGATGTCGTCGGTCGTGTTCGCATCCGACGTCGCGGCTCGCATCGTCACCGTGCCGCCTGGCTTCGTCACCGACCTGGCCAGCGTGCCGCGCATCCCGCTCGTCTACGAGCTGTGCGGCGACACGGCGTCGCTTGCAGCGGTCATCCATGACTACCTGTACAGCACCGGCATCCTGCCGCGCAGCGTAGCCGATGCGGTCCTGCGCGAAGCATCTGCCGTCACCGGCGTCCCGTTCTGGCGCCGCTGGATGATGTGGGCCGGCGTGCGCATCGGTGGCGCATCGCACTTTAACGCGCCTGCGCCTGTAGTATCCTGACGTCTCCGGGCGCGTACCGGCTTGCGCGCCCTTCAGCCCCGACCGTCAACCGCTCGGGGCTTTTTTTATCGCGCGAACGTCATCACCAGCCAGCACAGGCCCGCGCCGGCAGCGAGCCCGAAAGCCGCCGTTCGGATGCGGCCTGGTCGGCGCGTCGGGATGCGCCTGGCCGGATAGTGGTTCGCGTATGTGAGCGGCGATCTGAAGTTATTTCGGCGCATCTGATTTCCCCTTGTAGTTTTTGTACCAGTCCTTCCGGCTAATCGTGGAGTGAGCAACCCCGAGCCGTTTTGCTGCCGCATATGCCGTCATGCCCTGGTCGATCACCATCGCGCGCGCCTGCGCGTCGACATCGCTCTTTTGCTTCGACTTCAGGATGTCTTGATACCACGGCGTGCGCGTGATCGACCAGCGGCGCAGGCCGGTTTCCTTCGCTGCGGCGTAGGCGCTCATCCCGCCCACCTCGACCAGCTCGCGCGCGCGGATCATCTCAGGTGACGTCCTTGCCCCCATTCACTCCCCCTTTCGTTCGTTGAATTGTTCCCGCGTGGTCGAGCAATCGCGCGCATGGCCAGGCGCCATTCCGCATTCCGCGCATGCGCCAGGCGGGCGCGCCCACGATGGCGTCCGGCCGTAATCGCTGGCGCGCCGGCCCGCTGCCGGGAAAGCCTTTGCACCGAAAGCAAGCGCATGGAACTGGGCGTCGGCCGTCTCGATATTGTCGACCCCATGCGCGGCCGCCTGGTTGTCCAGATGGCACAGCAAGGACGACAGCGCGGCGCCCACGCGGCGCGGCAACGGCGTATCAGTGGGCATGTTCGGCAGCATCGATTCAAGGCTCACAAGCGCCATATTCAGGCCGCGAAGATCCGTGCCTTTAATGACAAATTCGTCGACCGTGTCCCGCGCGCGGTCGGCATTGGATCGGGTTTCGAACGCCAGTTGAAGAACATTCAACAGGCCGCGGATGATTCGCTCGGGCGGCACTTGTGTTGTAGTCGTCATGGTTTTCTCTTGTGAGATTTCATTATGTGACTATAGTCTATTAATGAAACCCGCGCAATTATTGATATTATTCGGATCGCTACTCATCAAACCGAAGGCGCTCATGTATCGGGTTAGGATCGTTGACGCATTTACGATCCATCAGACGTCGGATGAAAATCTTTGACCGCTTTTCTTCAGTTGGATTCTGAAAATTGGAACGTCGTTTGCTTCGGCGATCCTCTTTATTTACTCTTCGCTCGATTTTAGTTTGCATCATCAACTCCATTCTCGGAAGTGGTGAGCGCCTTGGGGCGCATGTGAGGAAAATCAGAGTAGAACTTCTCCATTTCCTCGGGGCTAGGCTTCGGAGAATACAGCCTTACGAGCTTGTGCAGTGAGTTCGCGCGTTGGACCAGAGCGCGCAGCGGCGTTCCCTTTTTGTTCGTCCCGGCGCCGATCTTGACGTCGCAGGGCAGCGGCCAGTCCATCGGGTCGGTGCTATCGTCAGCCATAACGCCTTGCGGGGGCTGCTCGGCCATCAATGCAGAGTGTGCTTGGACTAGCAGCGAAGACTCGGACATTTGCCGCGCACGTTTCTCTCGCGGGGGCTGCGGCAGGGGTTGGGATGCGCGAGCGGCTTGCCATGTATGCCAACGTTCATTCATCACGAAACTACCATGCGGGCGAGGTGTAAGCGAAGTAACTAGATAAGCTCCTAGAAGAAACTCAAAGACGACATCGGGAAACTCTTTGCGATGCCACGCTTCA
This sequence comes from Lagerstroemia fauriei, assembly GCA_025802135.1. NCBI lineage: Eukaryota > Viridiplantae > Streptophyta > Magnoliopsida > Myrtales > Lythraceae > Lagerstroemia > Lagerstroemia fauriei. The sequence continues at coordinate 9,513 of JAOYND010188986.1, forward strand.
AACTCGGCGCGGATCACCTCTTCCGAGGCTTGGGGCAGGGAGTGGGTCATTTCGGTTCCTTCGCAGTACGGGACATGGCGGCGCGATCTTTGAAAAGCCAATCGTAAAATTTCTGCCACGGCGTAAGTTGTCGGCTAAACTCCCCAAACGTGGTGCCGGGGCGTACGTTTTCTCTCCAAAACTTTCGAGCATCATCATTCATTTATTTCCCCTTTTGGCAGCGCGGGCTGATCGATCTTGAGCCACCATCCGCCGAAGTTATCGCACCAGATCGCTTCATCGATGCCGTACTGGCCGATGCTGACGAAACACTTCTTTGCCGTACCGCTCCAGAGGACGTGGTAGATCATTGGCGCGTGGTCTTCGTCGCCGTCCCAATGCCAGTAATCCGCTTGTTCGATCGGCTCTTTGACCCACCGCGCATCGTCTACGTCTGGTGACTGCGGGGAGACGGTAGGACGAGAAGCAAAATCGGCCATCGCAATATTCGCAACCATAGTCTCAGCAGCCTGTAAGCCATGAGCATTTCCAACATACGCGCGGCACAGGTTGGCGAGTTCGCGAACCTTACCGTCCCGAAGAACACCGGTGTTTTGCCATTCAACGATTTCGGACGCGCAATCTTTCAGATTTGATTTACAGAAATTTTCCGCCACAGTGCGCGATTTCTTCAGTTCTTCACTCATGGCTATCGATCCTCGCAAACTTGGCCCATCGCTGCGGCGTATCCAACTGAATACCCTTGTACGAATGCTCTTTGCTCGTCCGTCAAAGGTTGCTCATCCGCCCGTGCGCTCACAAGATGCATCTCGCAGAGGTTCCAGTAGGTGACAAGCTCAAGGTCAAACCTTGTCTTGAACGCGGAGTCGACGCGATCTTTGAACTGATCGTGGATTTTCTTGTGACATTTTTCTAATTTACGCATGGCTATCGCTCCCGGTATTAATAGTTCGCATGCACGTCATGGACGTGAATATCCAGCTTCTGTTCTGGTGCTTTGGCCCGGATGGACAGCCCGAAGAACCAACTTGTTTTCCAGCCAAAGCCGAACATCTTCCAGCCCCAGCCGGGCGTGCCGAAGTAGAATCTCATCCCTCGCTCCCGGTATTGTTGGCCTGCGGTTTCCAAGCCGCGCACGATGCGCACGCTGATTTCGGTTTGAGTGGTCCGCCATAGCAGCAGATGCCCAAGGGCGCGGCCTGCGGTGACTGCGGGGATGCTGGTACAGGGGCGCGGTATAGCGGCTCGTACGTCTTGTTCGGGTCCATCTTGCCTCGGCCAAGGGCGAACCACGCGGCATAGATCAGCCCGGAACTGTCGCCGTCTGATTCTTCGTAAGCGTACGGCTCGCCGCCCGGTTGGCAGATAGCGGCCTGCGCAACGGGTGCCGGTGCTGGTGCAGTGGCGCACGCCTTACATACAACGCGACGTTTGTGCCCGATGAAAAAATGGTCACAGATTGAGCATTTACACTGGTAGTTGCCGTTTTCATGTGGTGAGTCCTCGATCCAGTCCCGCGCCACCGGCTCGGCTTGTGCTGGTGCTGCGCCCTGACTGACCGCATCGTAAAGGTGCTTGCCGACGTGGCGCGCGGCGTCAAGCTGGGCGCGAAGATCGGCATTTACCTCGAACGCGTCCGAAAGCTGCTGCGAGATGTGCGCGAATGCACGCTCGAATTCCTCGATCCGATACATAGGGCTCGGCGCTCCTGCGCCCTGGCTATCTGCCAACCTCGCCGCGCTATCTACCAACCCAGGTTGGCATGTAGGGGCTGCGCCCTGGCGGGCGAGTTGGGCCGCCGCTTCGATGTCAGCAACGGCGCCGCGTCCAATATCCCATGACAGCACACCATCCACTACAGAACGCACCCTGTCACTGGCGACCGATTGCATGTAACCACGGCCTTCTTTGATGCCTTCCTCGGCTACCAGCATTGCCAAAGCACGAATGCACTGCTCAAGATCGCTCGGCGCTCCTGCGCCTGCTGGCTGTGCCGGGGAGGCGGTGAACCAGTTGAGCGCGTTTGCGATGAACACCGCTTCCGCGTGGATATAGGTCTGGGCCAGCAGGCCGCCATGTACGCGCTCGACGCGATTGCCATTCGCGACGTACCACACGGCGGGCGCGGGAATGGCGACGACAGCAGCGCGGGCGTGGCCGGCGCGGATCAACGCGCGTCCCCACGACCAATGCCCTTTCGTGTCGGTACTCATGTCGCTGGGCGACAGGTTCAGCTTGGCGGCAAGGGCATCGCGCGCGGCGGCAATCGCCGCGTCGCATTGCTCGTCGGTCAGGTCGGCGGGCGCAGCCTGGGCGAGTGCGGCGCGGTCGTCAGGAATTGCAGCGCACGGACCATCGTGGCCAGCGACGCGCGTGCAGGACCAGCCGGCCGGCGGAACGGTGCAGACTTTCGCCTGTGCTGCGCGGATGTCGTCCGCCAGTTCGACCAGCGTGCTGTGATACTCGCGGCCGGCCTCGCCGTAGTGGAATACGGTTGCGCCGGTGTCCGGCTCCGTGCTCGCGTGGTCTTGCAGGTACTGCTCGGCGCGCTGTTCGATGAAGCGGACAGCGAAATTGTCGGACGGCCGTTCGTCCTTTTGTCCGATCTGCGGGGAGGGGGCGGCACGGCGCGCAAGGGCATCCCGCACATCAGGCACAAGAAAATAGTCGCCGGCGCCGTCGGGCACCATCAATGCACCGCGATGGTCGTAGCGGGTCAGCTTGTCCAGGGGGATGCCGGTATCGCTGCCGGCGGTGTTCGTGGTGTTGGTCATGCTACGTCCTCGATATAATTCTCGGCCTGCTCTGGAAATTCCCGGCCATGCATGTGGAAGCGCGCGTATCGCTCGGCGCCTTCGGCTTCGTAGATCACCTGCTCGATAGGTAGCAATTCTCGGCCGCCATAAGCCGCGTCGAATTCGGCGTCGCTCATCTCTTCAATCGGCTTTTCAACTTGCATGGTCATCACCGCCTTTCTCAGCACTGGCCCCTGCCTTGGTGGTGGCCTCGAACATATCAATGGTCTTGGTGTCGCGTGCTGGGGGGCGCTCGAAGAGGAATTCGCCGATCTCGTCTTCTGCATTGCCGCCGTAGGGCAAGCATTCGACATCCCATCCTTCTGGAAGCTGGTCGGCGTAATTAATCTCGCGCATGACGGCAATCATGTCTTTACTGTCGTCCGTGCAGATCTGGCTTGCATTCTTTCTAGCCACCATGAACGCATCGCTCTCGCTTTTGGCAAGCACCACGGCCGTTACCGTGATTTCGATTTCGTAGAGCTTAGGCATCATTTCCTCCTTTGCTGGCGGCCTGATCCTTGGTGGTGGCCGGAGGGGTGGGTAATGGCATCCAATGGGTGGGCTCGGACGATCCCAGCGGCTTTGGCATGTAATCGCGGTTGAGCATCAGTGAAAACCAAGGGTTGTCTGGGCGATAGCCGGATTGATACACCGGATCGTACTTTCCGATCCAAGCGCCTCCAGCGTCAGCGCGAGTTAGCAGCACAGCCCGGCCGTCGTGTGGAGCACTTTCAATCGGCAACCACTGCGGCTCTGCTTTCTCACTCAGTGCAGCAGCCCGTTCTTCACGAAGCTCGATGCACTCGCGGGATTTAGCAGTGGCGCGTTCTTCGGCCAGATCGGCGCGCAGTTTTTCAGCCCCGAGCTGGCGATGCAGCGAAAGCACTTCGTCACTCAGTGCAGCAGAGGGAGCGGCAGCGCCAGGCATGCCGGTAAGCGCGGCCAGGCAACATGCCGCTTCACCAAGCAGATTGAGTAAATCATCTTCGCCAAGACCTTGGTCGTTTGCGGCGATCATTCGCGGCTGAAGATCGTGCGACCATTTGACCGCGCTTGGCTCCATGTCGGCCGGTACAGTAGATGCTGCTGTAGTAGCGGCGGCAACTTCGTCCATCATCTCGACGAAACGTGCCTTGGTGAATACGAAATCGGTTGATCCGCGCTGCTCGTCCTTGCCGCGCGCCCACTTGCGGGCGATCCTGAGCAGGTCTTGAACGAATATGCCCTCGACAGGCTCCCGCGGCTTCTCGGTCGGCGCCGCCGGCCCGGTAATTCCAGCGATGCGGTTGTGTTCTTCGAGCGTGCGGTGCGGAAGCGCCTGGCTCGGGTGGATCTGCGTGCCGCGGTCCTCGTCATCGAATTTCTTGTTCATCTCATCCCCTTGGGTTACTGGCCCGCGCTGTGCTGAGCCATTGCATGAACTATAGGCTATTAATGGGCCTAGCGCAACCAGTATTCAAACCTCGTGGATCTGAATGCGATGCACGGTGGCCATCAAGTGCTTTTTGATCCGGTACACTGGCAAGTCGCGCGTGATGGCGCTTTTCGTGTCCTCGACGATCTCGGCGCCGTCCTTGGTGTAAACCGCATCAGCGACGTAGCGAATTGCCGGCTTCATGCGCGGCTCGCCGGCCAGGCGCACCGACGGCGCCAACTCGTAGGCCACCTGGCGGCGCAGGTCGCTTATCAAGCCTGCCTTTTGCATCGCGACCAGCTCGGACCAGCGGCGCGCCTCTTTCGCGCTGTCGAACTTGATGCCGTCGACGACGACGCGCGTGCTGCGGTATTTGCTGCGCTGACTCTTGCGGCGCTCCTGCTCTGGCGGCCTGAGATCCGATTCGACGCGCCTGCGGTCGATTCCGGCCTGCTGGAAGGCATCGAGGCGCTCGGGGGTCCAACGTATAACACCTCTCACAATTATTCTCCTAGTCGAATCCGCGACTGCGCTTCGCCGGCGCCATTTCCGGCGCGCGGCGGAACCAGCGAAACGGTAGCGTCTCGAATCTCGTTTGCGCGCCGATGTACTTGATGCCGACGACGCTTGGCTGTCCCTGGCGCTGCTTGGCGCCGATCCATTCGCATACGTCCTTGTCCGGCGTCTCCGGGTTCCATAGCACGTCCCGGTACAGGAAAATGATATTTGCTGCATCCTGCTCGATATAGCCGGATACGCCCAAGTCGGACATGATCGGGCGCTTGTCTGCGCGCTTTTCGCATTCGCGGTTCAACTGAGCCAGCAGGATCACGGCGGCGTCAAGCTCTTTTGCCAACGCAATCAGGCCGCGCGTGTACTCGCCCATCGCTTCGTGCAGCTTGTCGGACTTCGCTCCCGTTATAAAACTGAGCTGGTCGATGCAAATCATGTCCAAACCGCTCATGCGCTTGATTTTCCGGGCTTTGGCGCGGATTTCAGCAAGGCTTAGCCCTGTCTGGTCGTCGATGAAAAGATTCAAGCTCCTAGAGGCGATGGCGGCATTCGTAATAGCTTCCCATCGTTCGGTATCCTCGCGCGTTTCACCAGGCCGGCGAAGCCATACCATGTCGACCTGCGCTAGCGCAGCGATGTTCCTGTCGTTGACTTGGTTGACTGACATTTCCATCGACAGGAAAAGCGACGAGTGCGCACGCGCCACGTTGCGGCAGATGCCCAGGCCGGCAGCCGTCTTGCCAGTACCAGGCCGACCCGCGATAACGGTCAGCGTGCCACGCTCTAGGCCACCATCGAGCATTTCGTCGAGGTGTGTATAGCCGGTCGGGATTGGGCGAACCTTACCCTCAAGGCGGTCTTGAAGCAGCGTTAGATACTCGTCCAGCGTTGCATCAAGCCGGCGAGGATCGCGGGCCACCTTTCGCTGGGCCAGGTCGTCCAGCTTGCCGGCGGCGCTCGCAATGCACTCGGTGCTGTCCTTACCCGACTCCGCGTCAGCGCCCAAGTCGATCGCAAGCGCAGACAGCGCGCGCTTGGTCGCCTTTTCGATGACGATTCCGGCGTGGTATTCGACCTTGGAAGCGCTCGGAGCTGATGCGTGCAGTCCGGCGAGATATGGAAATGCCCCATCGACTTGCTCTCCCAGGCGTTCGGCCAAAGTCACAGCATCTACTCGCTTGCCAGCGCCGAGCTGCGCAGCGAGTTCGGCGAACACGATACGGTGGTCGCCGCGGTAGAAGTGGCAGGCATCCAGATCGGGGATGCGGTCGATTGCGTCATTCTCGCGCAGCAGGGCGCCGATTACCGCCTGCTCGGCTTCGATGTTGAATTGGTCGATCATGCGGCCTCCGCATGGCTGCGCTGCGCCTGCTGGCCTACGGTCGTCAAGGCGTATTGTCCATCCGCGCCGACGAACCAAAGCTTGAACCAATTGCCCTTGACCGACTTGTGGAAAACAGTCGGCCATGCCTTGTAACGCTTGGCGTCTGGCATCGTGTAGCGGTCCCTAAATTCGAGCCAATGCAGGCGCAGAAACTCACTCGGGATTCCGACCTTCTCGGCATAGGCGAACACTGCATGTCCTTCGGGTATCGACTTCTCCCCGGCCTTACGGCATTCGTCCATGTGGGTCTTCAACGAGAACGCGGCCCGTGGTTTCGATTCATCGACTTGCTCACAGGGGTGCCCCCCGGCGGGGGGTATGGGGGGTATTTGTTTTTTATTCTTATTCTTTTCTTCTCTAGGTAACGGCGTTTTAACGCTATGAGCGTTACCATCATCGTTACCTATAGCTTTACTCTTATGCTTTGCTACTCGTTTTGCAGTCAAAGCCCGCTCTTTTGCGGTCTTCCCATTGTGGCGGTCGAAGTTTGGCAAGCGTACGCCATGCTCATCCGACAACAGCCAACCCACGTTGCACATCGCTTGAGCGAATCCGCTAACGCCAATTATCGAGTCAAGTAACGCAAGGGTAACGCCGTCAGCGTTACCGCCGACGGTCTGTTGATCGAACCAGCGCCATACCTTTAGAAGCTTGCCGACGGTCAGGTCTGGATCGCTCCATCCCATAGCCGCAGTGATTGAGAAGACCTCGCGCTTTTCTGGCGTGCTGGCCTCGAATTTGATCCATTCGCCAGCCATATCAATTCCCCGATTTTTGCGCGCGCCTACGGTCGGCCATCATCTTGATGGCGATTGCCGCAGCTTTTGATGGGTCTACGAACTCGCCCAGTGTGTAAATCCTGATGGGCTTGGTAGATTCGTAGGCGAGGTAATACAGGCCGTTTACAGGCCCGAGAACGATAATTTCCATTTTCAGAGTGCTTTCAGAGGAAGCCGGTTAGGAGCCGGCGGAATGTCACCCGCATGTGGGCACAGGCGCCAATCGCTGTCGCCTCTGAAAGCACTCTGATAATAGTGAATATTCATTTTGTCCGCACATGTTGTAGGTGTCGGGTTCCTAGGCCCGACGCCTGTATTGTTGATCTAAATCAGTTTCTGCGCAACACCTTTTTATATCGTGCGCATGAGTTCGTCGCGCACAACCCGCCATCGTTCATACGCGTCATCCCAAAGCGCGAACTTCTCCGCGCGCGTGAAGCGCTTGCCGCTGTCGATCTCGGCATGGCAGTACAGACACCCCGGCACGGTGAATTCGTCGTGCGCCTTGATGCCCCTGCCCTTGCCGTGCCGTGCCTGGTTGCTATGGGCCGGAACAACAGTGTCGATCGGGTGCGCATGCACGCCGGGCAGCAGCAGATAGCACGGCTGGCCGCGGCATAGCTGCGCCTCGCCCGTCGCCGGCCGCGGGTCTGCGTTCGTGCGGCTTCGCGCGCGCATGGGCTTGGCCTGGCGCTTCATGGGCGCCGTGCCGCGCGCCATCGCCGACCGCTTCATCGGCGTGCTGCCTTGCTTGAGCAGTTTGCCGCGCTTGAGTTCGGATCGTTTCACGGCTGACACTCCATTACGCAGCGGATGAAGACTTCGGCCGCCGACGCATTGATGGCGTTGCCGTAGGCGCGCAGGCGTCCCACTCGGGCGGCAGCCCCATGAGCCAGCGGGAATGTGCCGGGTTCAACTGGCCGCCACTTTCCATCCCGGCATGCGAGCCAGTCAGCATCTCGCCAGAAGCCGTTAGTCGGGCCGGGCCGACCGTTTCCGCCATCATTCTCAGATCGGTAATCGTCGCTCGATCGCGACCCATCGACTTCATTTTGCGAGCCATGTGCATTTCCGCTGTGCCGCCTGGCTGATTCGCTGTTGGTGTCGGCCATCCTGCTAGGTGCCACGACACCACGTCGACCGTCTTCCGGCTGCTGTCGTTGTTCCCCGCTGCGTTGTTCCCGTTCTGCGCTGGCGTGCCCGCCATTGGCGTCGGCCAGCCTGCCAGCATCGCGAAGTCTTGTAGGCGCTGCTGCACCTTGCTGCCGTCCTCGCGCTTCATCGACAAGGCGGATTCCTCGTTGCCGGCCCGATCGTTGCTGCAACTCGGCGTGGGCCACCCAGTAGAGCCTGTCTCGGATGTGCGGCGCACCGACGCCCGCAGACGGAAACGGCACCGCCCCGACCCGGTATCCCAAGCCTTCCAGGTCATCTTGTACAAGGTCGATCCAAGCATCCGCGTCGCGGCTTGCAACCTGTTCTCCAAGGACGATTGCAGGGCGGCGCTCGCCGATGAGATGGAAGAAGTGCGGCCATAGGTGCCGCTCGTCAGCAAACCCAGCTCCTGCGCCTGCCGCGCTGAAAGGTTGGCACGGACAGGAACCAGTCCAAACAGGTCGATCGTCGGACCAGCCGGCGCGGCGCAGGGCGAGTGACCACACGCCGATGCCGGCGAAGAAGTGGCATTGCGCGAACTCGCGCAAGTCGTCGGGGTGAACGTCAAGAATGCTCCTTTCATCGACCACGCCCGGCACGATGTGGCCAGCTGCGATCAGGTTGCGCAGCCATGCGGCAGCGTATGGTTCGATTTCGTTGTAGTAGGCGCTCACGCCTTCCCCGCAAGGCTATCGCCGCCTCGAACATCCATCATCGTATCGGCATCGAAAAGAACCCCGAGACGGCCATTCACCCTTGCGCCGATGTACGCCGTTTCGATGACGTCATGCGATTGCCCCGCGATGATCTTGACCTTGTGGCCATTGGCGGTATTCCAGATTTCGCCCGGCTTCGGGCGGCTTCTCACTTCTGACATTTCGTTTTCTCCCTCATGATTCTGACGATGTTGCGGCGGTGTTCGCGCCGCTCGGTGTCATAGACGAACAGCACGCATGCGCCGCTGTCCCAAAAGTACCTACTGCCTGGGCGCCACTTGCAAACGATCTCGGGGTTTTCCTGAACCTTATTGATCGGGAATTCCTTACAGCCTGCACAGGTGTCCGTGCTGCCGAAGTTCATTTCCGGCTCGCGCGCACCAGCTCGCCATCCTTGCGCATTTGCTTGAACGATTTAGCCTGCATGGGCGGGGCCCCTTTCCTGTTCGAGAACGTGCTGACGGATCAGCCAAAGGTCGTTGTGGTTCGCGTTGATGCGGTTGAGGATCGCCCACGCTTCCAATTCAAAGCGGATCTCGGCTACTGGGCAACGTGCGCAGTCGAGCATGCCTTCGATCAGGCCCGACAGGCTCCCCGTGTCCTTGCAGTGCGGGCAAGTGTGGCTCATGCTCGACCTCTCGAACGCACGTAGCGATCCTCGACCCTAGGCGGTTCGATGCGTTCGATCCCCGCATCGTCCAGCATCGTTTTCGTGGGGCGCTTCTCCCCGTTGATGACCTTCGAGACGAACACCGGGCTCACGCCCCATGCTTTTGCCGCCTCCTTCTGCGTCTTGTATTTGCGGGCGATGTGCGCTCGCAATTCTGCGTGGATGTCCTGGATGGCCACGGTACCCCCTTTCTTGAAAGTCCTTGCATTGTGCCACATCAAATTAACCTGTCAACAGTTTTTAAGTAAACTAAAATAGGTTAACAAATATGTTGACGATGCGGTTTTGATGTCGTTAGTATTGAGTCTCCCATCAACGAAGGCCGGGCATAGTCTCCGGTAGAAAGGAATGCGATGGATTCGCAGAATCAGGAATTGGTAGTGGCCGCTCCGCAAGCGGTTGTAGTATCGGCGCCGGTGGCCGACCCGCTGGTGGCGGCAATCGCCGACATGGCCAAGGCGGGCACGAACGTCGACCAGTTGCGCGAGCTGATGGCGATGCGACGCGAGCTGCGCGCCGAGCGTGCGGAAGAGGGTTACGTCACGGCGATGGCGACGTTCAAGCGCAACCCGCCGCGCATCGAGAAAACGCGCCGCGCGAACGTGTCCTCGAAAAAAGGGGAAGGCGCTAGCTACGCCTACAAATACGCGAACTTGGCCGACGTGTGCGAAAAGATCATCGCCGGCCTAGCCGCCGTCGGCATCTCGCATTCGTGGTCGACGCGCCAGCAAGACGGATCGGTCGAGGTTTCATGCACGCTGACGCACGAGATGGGGCACAGCAAGAGCACGAAGCTTGCCTCGAACCTCGACACGAGCGGCGGCAAGAACCCGATCCAGGCGCTCGGCTCGGCCGTGTCCTACCTCGAACGCTATACGCTGCTTGCCGCGTGCGGCATGGCTGTCGACGATGAGCAGGACGACGACGGCTACGCCACCGGCGGCGAGCGCGCCGAGATGCGCGCAGCGGCGCAAGACATGCGCCAGCCGCGCCAGAAACCGGACCCGCGCCAGATCGCCGAAGGTCACGGCAAGCACGAAGAGGCCGGCGCTTCGCTCATCAAGGATGCGCGCTCGAAGGCCGCACAAGGGCATGCTGTGTTCGGCCCGTTCTTCCGGGGGTTATCCGAGGCAAGCCGCAAGTCGCTCATGCCGCACATGGACGAATTGACGGCCGCCGCTGACTCGGCACGCGCACCGCAAGAGGGAGCCTGACATGCCGCGCTTCATCAACTGCATACAGGGCTCGCCCGAGTGGCATGCGGCGCGCGCTGGTCACGTCACGGCAAGCCGCTTCGGCGACCTCATCGAAGGCAAGGGCGCGCGCGATTCCTACTTGTGGGAGATCGTCGCCGAGCGCCTGGCCGGCGGCGCCGGGCGCGACAGCGGCGGCATGGCGAAAGACTGGGGGCACGAGGCCGAAGATCTGGCCCGGCAGCAGTACATGGCCCGCACCGGCCGCATCGTGCGCCAAGTTGGGTTCGCGCAGCACAGCCGCATCAAGTGGTGCGGCGCGTCGAGCGATGGCCTGGTCGTCGGCGAAAAGCGCGGCATTGAGATCAAATGCCCGTTCAAGAGCGCCGTCCACGCGCACACGCTCAAGAACGGCATGCCGCATGTGCATTACTGGCAGACGCAGGGGAATATCTGGGTTCTCGAACTCGACGTGCTCGACTTCAATTCGTTCGACCCCGCATTCCGTGCCCCGCACGACCTTTATATCGAGTCGGTCTTGCCGAACAAGACCTCGATCAAACACCTTGAGGCCGAGGTGAAAAAGTTTCTGGCCGAAGTGCAAGTAGCAGTAAACGACATCCAATCCTCAAAATAACGGAGAACGAACCATGAACGATATGACCAACGTCCCAGCCCTGAACGAAACCGACGCGCCGGCGGTGCCCGTGCCCGTGATGATCCCCGAGAAGTTCGTCGCGGCAGTGTTCAGCCCCTTCAAGAAAAAGTTTCAGGCGGCCAAGCGCATCGCCGACAAGGCACCGGCATACGACATCACGACAACGGCCGGCATGGCGCAGGCAAAGACGCTGCGCGCTTCGTTTCGCGAGATCCGCACTGCGGTCGAGAACGAGCGCAAGGCCCGCAAGGCGCCGATCCTCGAATCCGGCAAGCTGCTCGACCAGCGCGCGGCCGAACTGAAGGCTGAAATCGAGCCGATGGAAGACAAATACGACGCCGAGATCAAGGCCGAGGAACAGCGCAAGGAAAACGAGAAAGCCCGCAAGGCGGCCGAGGAACGCGCACGCGTCGAGGCGATCGAGGCGCGCATCGCCGATATCCGCGCCACGCCGGGGCGTATGGCGAGCGCCGATTCGGCCGCCATCGTCAAAGAGATCGACCGCATGACGCTCGTTCGCCTGGACCCCGACGATTTCCAGGAGCATCTGGAAGACGCATTGCGCGCGCAAACCGATGCAATCGACCAGCTCGGCGAACTGCGCACCGTCGCGGAAGCGCGCGAGGCCGAACAGCGCCGCATCGCTGCCGAGCGCGAGGAACTGGCCAAGCTGCGCGCCGAGCAGGAGGCGCGCGAACGCCAGGCCGCCGCCGAAGCCGCTGAGCGCGAACGGCTGGCGCAGATCGAGCGTGACAAGGCCGCCGCCGAGCGCCGTGCAGCCGAGGTCGCCGCCGCCGAGACGCGGCGACAGATGGAAGAGATGGAAGCGGCCCGGCAGCGTGACATGCGCATCATGCAGGACATCAAGGACATCCAGGCCCGCGGTGCGCTGAACGTTAGTCTGCGCGCCCTGGCGCCGGCGCTGGACGAAACCCGCGCCTTGGTCATCGACGAGGAAACCTACGGCAGCATGGCCAGCATGGCGCAGATGGCGAAGGACATGGCGGTCGCATCGCTCGAAGGGAAGTTCGCCGCCGCGCTGGCTGTGCAACTTCCGTTCGACCATGCCGAAGCACTAGCCATCAATGCGGCCGGCTACTATTTCAGCGCCACAACGAAGCGCGACGACGGCCAGCCGATCATGTGCAATCCGAATGGAACGCGCAGCGTGTTCTGCGATGTCGACGAGGGCGGCGAAGACGACCAACCGATGCAGCCGGATGCCAGCTACATCGATCAGGACGAGCCGGCCGCGCCGGTGGTTCCGAGCCGCCCGAGCAATGCCGAGATCATCCAGACGCTTGCCGAGATCTACGACGAGTCGAAAGAGGTCGTTCTCGACTGGCTGCGCGACCTGGTCGCCGAGGCGCAGTAATGCCTCAAGCGCCCGATTATTCAAAGGCGCAAGGCAAGCGCCAAGAGGCCCGAATCTTGGAACTCTTGGCTGCTGGGCCGACGACTGCGCAAGCGCTTGCGGATGTGATGCAGATAGGCCGTGAGAACGTCAACATTTACCTCAAGCGCATGCGGATTGCGAACCGCGTCCATGTTTGCGACAACCGCCCGAATGTGACCGGCCGGCCGGCTCCGGTATGGGCCGTTGGCAAGGGGATCAACGTCGAATATGTGCCCAAGCGCTGTCCGACGCCGATTATCAAGATGCACGAGCGGATCACCCGAGCACGTGAGTTGCTGGTCGAGCCGCATACATCAAGCGATCTGGCCGAGAAAATGCACGTCTCGCAGGCAAGGGCTCGCAAATACATCCATGAAATACGGAAATCTGCGCCGCCGGGGAAGAACATTCTGCGCATTTGCAAGTGGCGGTATCAGGGGCAAGGCGACCTCGCGCCGGTCTACATCATGAGTACCTACAAGGACGCACCAAAGCCGAAGCAGACCAGAAAGCAGCGATATGCTGCTGAGCGGTCCGACCCGGAGCGCTACGCACGAATACTGCAAAAGGGGCGCATGCGGTACGCGCTGAAGAAAGCGAAGGCAAAGCCGAACGGCATATTCGCCGCGCTCGGGCTTTAAGGGGGAATCATGGGTGTCATGGTAACAGTCCGAGACTACATCACGTTCGACATGGATCTCGGCGAAGTCTCGACAGCGGAAATGATCGAGGAACTGACGAACCGCAATATCAAGCCGGACCAGATGCCGGGCGATGGCATGGCGATGCTCGCGCGCCTGCATGGGGCCCTGAAGCTGGGCCAGGACGCGGATGCATTGCGCTATGCCCGCGAATACGTATCCGACGCCTTGGGCGTCATCCTGTAGCGATGTCGCGCGTTCGATACATCGCCCTGGTCGACTGGATCGGGAAGCGCGCCGAAGTGGCGATCGACCCGGCCGCCATCGCATTCCGCGCCGAGCCGCGTGCCAGCGGGTCATGCCGTGGATGCCTGTTCGATCAGCAGTGGTCGACGGTATGCACAAAGGCCCAAGACGAGGCGGCACGGCGCGGGGTGGCAGACTGCAATGCCGGCTACGTCTACCGCATCAAGATCGTCAAGCGCGACCCGCGCCAGCTCACGCTACTGGAGGCACCATGAGGCCACGCACGCTGCCACAGAACAAGCGTTTCCATGCCCTGGTGCGCGACGTGGCGCTCGCGTGCCCGCTGGTTCCCTGGCGCCGCGCGCTCGGCGTCGAGGCATGGAAGCGCTACTTCCTCGCCCTGTACGTCCGCGAGGCACGCATCGAGGCGTACGGAACCGGCCAGCCCGACCCGTTCCCGGATAGGCGGGCTCGGTCGCGCGACCTGGCCGCCGCACAGATGGACGAGCTGATCGAATGCAGCGAGGCGTTCGTCGCGCAACGGCTGGCGCACAAAGTGTTTGACAGGAATGATGGTTTGGATTCAAAATGAACCTGTAGCAACGTAATAAGTCGTGAGCCCCGCCGCGCGGGAATCGCCGTAGACACCGGACGGCAATCCGGATCAGGAGCATGCAACAGGGAAGCGACGCTCTCCGCCCCGAGTCGTACCGGGGTCTGTGCGGCGCGTGCAGGGCTCTGGACAGCCTGGAAAGACAGGCATTATGATTTCTCGGCCAGAGGGCGGCGGGTTAGCGCTGCCGCTCCATGTATCGGTCAATTGCAAAGCAGCTTAGTGCGCCTCTGGCCGCCTCACCCTCGTAAGGGGTGACCACACAGCAGAGACGGCGTGTCGCGTCACGATGCAAAGTGCGTAGGGAATAAGTCCCCGAACATCACTGAGCCGCAGCATCTGGCGGCCAAGACGAAAAGGAACTCGGGAACCGGCTGGTAATCCAGCTCTCTGCTGTGTGGTGAATGCGCAGGCTGATGCGCAACCGATGATTGATGCCTTTTGCTGTTTTACCCATCAAGAATCGGCCGCCAAATGCCGGAGATCAGTGCCGGCCACCACTATCAGTTCCCGCTCTGCGAAAGCATCGGGCTTTGAAGTACGACCGCGTAACTTCGGGATAAACGGCGAGCCGATGAAAGTTCGGCACCACATGAATGCAGGAATGAGCGAGGAAAAGCCGGGGAATACATGCAAGCCGGCCTTGATCCTGCATTCATGTGGTGCAGCTACGCTTCCAACGTGATAGCGGGGTTTTCTGCTTATGCCTTATCCCCCGCAAAGTAAATCCGGGTACGGACCGGATGCCACAGACTAAGCGGCCGCGACCCTGGATGCGGTTTCTGCGAAATTCCAGGATGGACGAGCCCGCCAAGTGCGGGCTTTTTCATGCGTAACGAAACTGGGTTTCGAAACGAAATAAATTCCGTTACGAAACGAAATTGCCGTGCTAACATTGACGCATGGCAAGACCCTCAAAACTCACAGATTCCCAATGGGAGAAGATCGGACAGCGGCTCTTGAAGGGCGAGAAAGCGGCCGACCTGGCGCGCGAGTTCGGCGTCAGCAAAGCCGCGATGAGCCGGAAGTTTTCGCAACGCACGGCCGAAATCAAGGACGTGGGGGCGGACCTGGCCAGGGTGGAGCAGCGCGTCGCGGCCCTGCCGATCGCCGACCAGATCGCGGTGCGCTCGGTTGCCGACAGGCTCAAGTCGCTGAGCGAAAACCTGATGAGTTCGGCCGAGCTGGGCGCGATGACCTCGCATCGGTTGGCGGCGATCGCGCACGACCGGGTCCAGTACATCCCGGACACGGGGCCGCTCGACGATGAGGCGCGCACGGAGCTGAGCACCATCGCGGGCCTGCGCAAGATGGCGAACGAGGCCGCCGAGTTGGGGATCAACTTGATCCGCGCGAACAAGGAAACGGTCGAAAAGATCAACGCGCTGGAGATGGAAAAGGCGACGGCTGCTGCTGCCGCCGCGTCGCAAATCGGGTCCGGCGATGCCATCGAGGCGTCGAAGGCATATCAAAAAATCATGCAGGGCTGACATGGCTACCGCTGCAACATTCGAATTCGAGGCGCCGAACATGCGCGCCGCCCTGGTCGCTGTCGGCCGTCCGCTGGATCGCGCTTTCCGCGTTGTGCCCGACTATGCGCCGTCACCTTTCGACCGCGCCCGCGCTGCCGCAAGCTGTGCCATTGCGATCAAGGGCGCATCCCCGCACGATACTGTTCCCCTGTACGTGCGCGTGCGTATCAGCGCCATCCCGGCCGGCGACGGCGAGTTCTCCCGCGCGATCCAGATCGAAGCGACAAGCGCCGCGATGGCGGCAAGAGAGGCGGCATGATCCAGACTTTTAAGCACCTCGCCGCGGCATTTCTGGCGGCATCCGCATGCATAAGCTCGCACTATGATTCTCTCGGCTGGGTAATCCCCGAGATGCATGCCGGCGCAGAGGCGACGCGTGTCGGCCGGCGAAGCCGCGGCGTGTCGGTAGCGCAGGGTAAGCGCAATGCGCGCAAGGCCCGCCAGGTGGCGCGCCACCGCAAGGCATGCCGGGGGCGCGCATGAGCGACGGAGAAAAGCGCGCATGCGCCATCTGCGCCAAGCTGCGCGCCTGGCGTCGTTCGGTAGAGGTCGCCGTCAACAGCGACGAGTTCCCGATTGTCGCCATCGTCGGCCTGATGGTGTTCTTCGTCCTGGCGGTGCGGCCTTAATGCCCCTGCCGTTCCCTTTCGACTTCCGAAAGCCCGACTACGTCCAGGTGTTCGAGTGGCGCATCGAGCGCCTGAACCGCATCCGCGCCGCGCGCGCCGCCGGCCATGACCCGGTGCCCGCGCTGCAAACGTACTACCGCGAGAACCCAGCGCAGATGATTATCGACTGGGGGATGACGTTCGACCCGCGAAACCTCGACATCGGCATGCCCTCGGCGGTCCCGTTCCTGCTGTTCCCGAAGCAGGAGGAATTCTGTTACTGGTTCCTTGAGCGCTGGCGCGCACGCGACCCTGGCCTCGTCGAGAAGTCGCGCGACATGGGTATGTCCTGGCTGCTGGTGGCGCTGGCTTCGTGCCAGGGCCTTACGCGCTCGGGCATGGTAATCGGCATGGGTTCGAGGAAAGAGGACTACGTCGACAAGATCGGCGACCCGAAGTCGCTGCTTTGGAAGGCGCGCTACTTCATCGAGTCGGTGCCGGCCGAGTTCCGCGGCATATGGGATCGGCGCAAGCACAGCTCGCACATGCGTATCCAGTTCCCCGAGACGGGATCGTTCATCACGGGCGAGGCCGGCGACAACATTGGCCGCGGCGACCGCACCACATGGTATCTCGTCGACGAGTCCGCGCACTTGGAGCGGCCCCAGCTCGTCGACGCATCTCTGTCCGCTACGACGAACTGCCGTATCGATCTTTCGTCGGTCAACGGCATGGGCAACGTGTTCGCGCAAAAGCGCTTCGGCGGCAAGATCCCGATCTTTACCTTCCACTGGCGCGACGACCCGCGCAAGGATGACGCTTGGTACGCGAAGCAGTGCGCGACACTCGACCCGGTCGTCGTCGCCCAGGAGATCGACATCAACTACTCGGCATCGGTCGACGGCATCCTGATACCCTCGTCCTGGGTGCAGGCCGCGGTCGATGCGCACGTCAAGCTGGGCATCGAGATCACCGGCTCCAAGCGCGGCGCGCTGGACGTCGCCGACGGCGGCCGGGACAAGAACGCTTTCGCCTCGCGCTACGGTATCCGCCTGGATGCAGTGGAAGAGTGGCACGGCCGCAAGGACAACATCGACGACATCCTCGGCACCGTGCAGAAGGCTTTCCAGCTCTGCGACGAGCGGGAGCTGACGACGTTCCTCTACGATGCGGACGGACTGGGAGCCGGCGTGCGCGGCGACGCGCGGCTGTGCAACGAGCAGCGGGTCCAGGCGGGCAACCGCAACGTGCCGGCCGACCCTTTCCGCGGCTCGGGCGCCGTGCACGACCCCGAGGGCGAGATGGTCCCGAAGCGCAAGAACAAAGACTTTTTCGCCAACGCGAAGGCGCAAGCATGGTGGAGCCTGCGCGTGCGGTTCAACAAGACGTTCCGTGCCGTGAACGAGGGGGTCGAGTATCACCCGGACGAGCTGATCTCGATCGCCGGTGACATCCCGCTCCTGGGCAAGCTGATCGCCGAGCTGTCGCAACCGACGTTCTCGCAGAACGTAGCCGGTAAGATCGTCGTCGACAAACAGCCCGAAGGCACGACGTCGCCAAACCTGGCCGACGCCGTGATGATTGCCTATTCGCCTGGCGGCGCCGTCACGGACGTGTGGGCGGCCTTGGGCCGGTAAAGAACTGCGCGCGGGCCTCGGCAAAGAAGCCGCGCGCAGGTGACAAGAGATAGATGCGCCACAAGTGGTAACGTGGGTCGCGCCCCGCCTCGCTGCGGTCCCGCGCGATCAGGTCGCATGTCTTGATGAATAGCCGGTTGCTCATGCTCTGTCTCCATATAGGCCCGCACGTAGCGGGCGTGGGGTTGTTAGTTGGCGCGCGGTGGCATAGGATTGAACGGGAATTCTTCGAAGTCGAACGAACCGCCGGCCGGCATGATGTCGCGGGCGACAACGTGCGCGGCCATTTCCCAGTTCGTCGCACGGACGACCACTTTTCGCCACGGTCCAAACTGGACGTCTTGGACGAGGATCGGGAAGCGCAGCACTTGCAAGGGGAAATTGAATGGGTTCATGGTCTTTTCCAAGGTTTAGATTTTGTCTTAGGCAACGCGATAAACTTTCGCTTGGAATTGCGCGATATCGATGCCGCGCAGCCACAATGCGTCAAAAACTAGATAGTTGCCTGTGGTGCGGTTGTAAGCGCGCCAAAATTTACCGATGGCAAACCACACGCATTCCAATCCAGCCGATTCCGCGATCTTTTTAGCTTGTGCCGTATTCATGATCTGTTCCCCCTGTTATCGCCGCGCCGTGTGCGCCGCCCATGTGTAGAACTATAGGCCATTAAGGAGCCTAACGCAAGTATCATCCTCAAATAAATTTATTGCCCATTCGCAAAACTGGATAGAATGTGGAGAAATTTACGGGAGGAAACCCATCATGGCAAAAGGTGACGTCAAGTGGTTCGCCGCTTTCGAATTCGCCAGTAAGGCAGGTCAAGCTTTCAATCTGACCTCGGACTCGCTCAAGCTGGGCATCGTGAACAGCACGACCGCGCCGGCCCTGAACACGGCCGACCCGCGCTGGGGCACTGCCGGCTCGACCAACTTCGCCGCGAACCAAGTCGCCACCGGCACCGGCTACACCGGCCCGATCGCGCTGACGAGCGTCTCGTTCACGCGCTCCGGCGCCGTCAACACGCTGACCGCTGCTAACGTGTCGATCGCGCAGGATGCCGCCGCAGGCTTCAACAATGGCTATTACGGCATCATCTACGACGACACCAGCACGGGCAAATATGCCTTGGGCTGGGTCGACCTGGGCGGCCCGCAAGGCAACGTGAATGGCCCGCTGAATATCAACTGGAATGCCGCTGGCATCCTGACCGAAACGGCGTCGTAAGCCATGAGCGAAATCCGCGACCGCATCATTGCCAGCCCCGAGCTGCAAGCGGCGCGCGCGGCGCGCGACCTGGATGCGCTGGCGGCCGGCCTGAACGCGCAGGGCACGACCGAAATCTGGTCGCGCTTCGTCAACATGCGCACGATCGCCGCCGAGTGCGGCGCCGACGCGGACGCCATGATCGCGGCCATCACGGCGGCGGCGCCGGCCAGCCCGGCCCTCACCGAAATGCTCTGCTTCATGCGGCGCGACTCGGGAATCGACGTCGGCCTGGACGGCACGCGCGCGCGCATCGACGAGCTGCTCGCGGTCGGCGCGTTCACGCCCCAGCAGGCCGACAGGTTCAAGGCTCTTGCCCTGCGCCCGCTGGTCGTAACGCGCGCCGACGTCGAAACGGCGATGTACAACCCCGATGGAACCGAGAAATGACGACCGTAACGAAGACCCCCGTATCGCTGCTTGCCGCTGTGTCCGGCGCGGCCGGCAGCACGAAGGCGGCGCCGGGCGCGAACAGCGGATGGAAGGATCTCGGCGTGTACGACGGCGGCAACATCGGTATGTCGATTACGAACGGCGCCAGTGCGCCCGGCGCCGCGCCGACGATGCTCATCCAAGTGTCGCCGGACAACGGTACGACCGTCTACGATTACCAAGCGTTCGGCGGCGATACCGTCGCCAACAGCGTCAACTCGATGGCGGCGTGGCTCGACCCCGGCTTCCGGTATGCGCGCGTGATCGGGTATGGCAACACCACGAACGCTGTAACATTCAACTCGGACTTTAGCGGCGTGACGAGGGCGTAATGGGCACGCCGATGCGGTATCAACCGCAGGGCCGGGTCCAGTTCGCCAGCGGCATCCGAAAACCCTGCGGCGCGTTCGTTGCCGGGCCTACCGGCCTGCGCATCGTCGGCGACGGCAAACACGACCAGAACGGCCTGTCGAACGGGCCCAGCATCGTTTTCGCGGCCGGCCCCGGCGGCTACGCGGCGCGCACGAAGTCGAGCAGCACGGACACGGTGCGCCTCAACGCGCTGGCAGACCAGTTCGATACCGTGTGGGAAAAGCCGACGATGCCCATTACGGTGCTGTTGGTCTTTCGACGGTTCGGCAACCCCGGAGGGACATCGATTCTGTTCGGGAATCAGTCCCCCAACACCGCACCATACACGGCATGGGCTCTGGAGGATTTGCCGAGCGGTTACGCCCGCTTCGAACTGTCGCTCAATAATTATGGCAATCCCACTGCGCTGACATCGTCCGTCCTGATCCCGAACAACCAGCTTGTTGTCCTGATCGGCCGATACGACGGCGCCAAGATGGACATCTGGCAGAACGGTGCAGTAGCCGCCTCTACAGCGGCATCTGGCAGCATTCTCTATCCGGATGCGAGCGATCGCGGCCCGTCGGTCAATAACTATTACAACTACACCGGCCAGGCAAGATCCGCGCAGATCGAATCATACATGGGCGCGCTGTGGGATTCGGCTCTATCCGACGCCGACATGGCGAGGTACAGCGCGAATCCGTGGAGCATGTGGGATTCAGGTAGCCGCAACAGCGCCTATCAGGCAGCGATTGTCGCGCCGAACACGAGTACACCTGCCAACATCTCCGCCGGCACCGGCACACAGGCGGATAACGGCCAAACTGCGGCAATTACGAGCCCAGTCAATATCGCAACGGCCGTTGGAGCGGCAAGCGACGCCGGGAAAAGCGCCGCGATCACTTCGCCGGCCAATATCTCCGCCAATACCGGATCGGCTATGGCTACTGGCCAAGGTGCATCCGTCACCAATGCCGCAGCCATCACGGCGAGTACCGGGCAAGTATCGGACGCTGGCCAGGGCGCCACCATCATCACGTCCGCCATCATCACGGCAGGATCGGGGTCGATGGCCGACGCAGGGCAAAGCGCAACGGTGTCGAGCGGCGCGGGGATCAGCGCCGGCGTGGGATCGGTGTCGGATGCCGGGCAGGGGGCCGCGGTCATCTCGACGACGGCCATCGCTGCCGGAAGCGGTAGCGAAGCACTCGCGGGCCAGGGCGCGACGATTACGAATGCAGCCGGCATTACCGCCAATACGGGCGCGATGTCTGACGCCGGCCAGGGCGCCGGCATCACGTCGCCATCAACGATCACGGCCGGCGCCGGCAGCGCGTCGGCGGCGGGCCTGGGCGCGACGGTGTCCAACGCCGCCGGCATCAGCGCCGGCACGGGCAACTCGTCCAGCACCGGCCAGGCTGCGGCCGTCGTGGCGCCGACCGTCATCACGACCAGCGCGGGTATCGAGAAGGCCACTGGGCAGTCCGCCACCGTTGGTCAGGGCTCGACGGTGTCCGCTGGCGTCGGTGCTCTCTCAGACACGGGCCAAGGGGCGACGATCTCCAACGGGTCGGGCATCAATGCCGGCACGGGCGCTGTGAACGAGACAGGCAAGCCGGCAACCATCACGGCCGTGTCGAACTTGAGTTTCCAAACGGCAAATGTGATAATGTCCGGCAACACCGCGACCATCACGACCACGCCGCCCCCGCGGCCGATCAACCCTGCGATGCGCTACGTCGGCGCGCGCCGGATCAGGTCTTACCCGAACGAGGATTATTGCCCGTGAACTTTTCGAACATGACGCCCGGCGACGTCGAAACGCTCACCCTCGACTACCGCTACAGCATGGCGGCCGGCGTCACGATCCTGGATGCGGTCGCGGTCCCGATCGTTGTCGCCGGCGTCGACGCATCGCCGCTCGCGCGCGTGGTGGGCGCACCGGTCGTTCAAGGCACGGCCGTGACGATCCAGTTCAGCGCCGACGTGCCGGGCGTCACCTACATCCCGCGCGTGCGCGCGCGCTTGAGCGACGGCCAGAAAATCACGCTGCCGGACCCTCTGCTGAACGACGGCCATCTGTCCGTCGTGAACCCGTAAAGGATTCGCATGGCCAAGAACAAACCGCATCGCCCCCGCGCCCTGGTGCGCCAGCAAGCCGAAATCCGCCAGGGCACCGAAGCCGCGCGCGTGGCGCAGCGCACCGGCGACTCGTTCACCAACTTTCAGGCCCGCGTCGGCTTCGGCGCCGGCTCGCAGCAGGACGGCGCACGCTTCCAGCCCGATTTCATCAGCCGCAACCCGTACAACCTCGAAAGCGCCTACCGCTCGAATTGGGTATCCGGCCAGGTCGTTGACCTTGTGGCCGAGGACATGACGCGCGAGGGCATCGACTTCCAGAGCAGCACCCTCAAGCCGGACGAGCAGCAGATCCTGCACGACGAGTTCGAGCGCTTGGCGATCTGGCCGAAGCTGCTCGATACCGTCAAATGGTCGCGCCTGTATGGCGGTGCCATCGCCGTGCTGCTGATCGACGGCCAGAACCTCGCAACGCCGCTGCTGCCGGATCGCATCGGCCGCGACCAGTTCAAGGGCCTTGCGGTGCTGGATCGCTGGAACGTGACGCCGTCCCTGCACGACCTGGTCGACGACCTCGGCCCCGACCTGGGCAAGCCGAAGTTTTACGACGTGGCGACCTCGGCGCCATTCCTGGTCGGCCAGCACATCCATTACTCGCGCGTGATCCGCATTGACGGGCTCGACCTGCCGTGGCGCCAGCGCCAAGCCGAGAACGGCTGGGGGCAGTCGGTGCTCGAACGCCTGTACGACCGCATCGTCGCGTTCGACTCGACGACTGCCGGCGCCGCGCAGCTCGTCTACAAGGCGCATCTCCGCACGTTGAAATTGCCCGATCTGCGGCAGAACATCGCAATGGGTGGCCCGCCAATGGAAGGCGTGCTCAAGATGTTGGACATGATCCGTCAGTTTCAGTCGATCGAAGGGCTGACCGTAATCGATGGACAAGACACGTTCGAAACGCACTCGTATTCGTTCACCGGCTTGCCCGAAGTGCTGCTCCAGTTCGGCCAGCAGCTCAGCGGTGCGACGCAAATCCCACTCGTGCGCCTGTTCGGCCAGTCGCCAGCCGGCTTGAACAGCACAGGCGAATCGGACCTGCGCACCTACTACGATGGGGTCAAGACGAAGCAGGATCAGAAGCTCCGGCCCGGCATGCGCGTGCTGCTCGACATCATCCATCGATCGCGCTTCGGTAAGCCGCTGCCGGACGGCTTTGAGTTCTCGTTCGTGTCCCTGTGGCAGATGACCGACGAGGAAAAGGCGAACGTCGCCAAGACGACGACCGATGCGATTGTCGCCGCCGAGAACTCGGGCTTGATCTCGCCGCAGATCGCCGCGAAGGAACTCAAGCAGATGAGCCGCGGCACCGGCCTGTTCACGCACATCGACGACGACTATATCGACCAACTGGACACTGAACCGCCGGCGCCGGGTGACGTAGACCCCGAACCCGGCCAACCTGGCGAATCCGCTCCCGCGAATGAGGACGCGGACGCCGAGTAACTAGGGAGCTGTACCCGATGCAACTGAATCAATTCGGGAAGGAATACATCGTAGGGATTGCCCGCAACGCCGTGATGGACGTTACCGGGCAATTCCTGATCTACATCGACGACCTACCGCAGAAAATGACCTACGGCGGTCTGAACAATCAGGTCGACTCGATCACGCTTGGACCGGATGAGCATGGGAACTCGTTTCGCCAGTCCATGACGTACGACGCGACAAGCGGGCAACTTGCCACCGTTTCGGGCTGGGCCAAGGTGACGCCATGACAAACCGTTTCGACATTGCACGCCTCGCTATCATTTGGGGAAAGAATGGTACGCCTGGGAAGGATGGCACGAATGGGAAAGACGGCGCGCCCGGTACGCAAGGCGCAGCGGGGCAAGCTGGTACAGCGGGAGCGCAAGGACAAGCCGGCGCCGCTGGCCCCGCTGGTGCGACTGGGCCTGCCGGTGCAACTGGACCACAAGGACCGCAAGGGCCAGCCGGCAAAGACGGACTGAGCATCACGGGGTCGATGGGTCCGCAAGGTCCGAAGGGTGACACTGGTACGACCGGCGCCACTGGCGCGGCCGGCCCGCAGGGAATCCAGGGCGTTGCAGGCATCCAGGGGCCTAAAGGCGATACCGGATTGCAGGGCGCGGTCGGGCTCCAAGGCGTCAAGGGCGACACCGGCGCGGCCGGCAAGGACGGCGCCACGGCGCAGAACACGCGCATCCTGACGGCCGCCGATGGCACCGCAACCTGGACGTTCCCGACGCCCTATGCTGCGGGCGTCAAGCCATCGATCCGCGCGACTGTTGAGGACTCGACAAGTTCCATCGATTCGTGTCAAATCACGGCGTTGTCGAACACATCAGTTTCCATCCGCGTGACACGCGCGGCGAGCGTGACCGTTGCGGGCGTTACCGTCCTCGGCATTCAGGCCCCCGCCGCGCTCTACGTTGACCTCGACGCCCTGCCGCCTACCTGACCATGCCAATCCGCCTCACTCGCCCCTATCAGCCGAAAACCCGCAAGATCGAGCGCGAGTATGGGCGGTCCTTGCGCCAGGTCGCTCGCCACATCGGCGACATCATCGGCGCTTTTCCCGTCGGCGATCCGACCGCGCAGCCAGCCATCGAGCAGGCCATGCACGACTACGCGGCCCTGCTCGACGGCTGGGCGCGCCGCGTGGCCGGCCGCATGCTGGAGAACGTGCGCAAAGAGGATGACGCCGCGTGGCGCGCGCGCTCGAACGAGATGCGCGACGCGCTGCGCCGTGAGCTGCAACGCGCTCCCACTGGCGAACTCACGCGCGCCATGC
This sequence comes from Lagerstroemia fauriei, assembly GCA_025802135.1. Lineage (NCBI taxonomy): Eukaryota > Viridiplantae > Streptophyta > Magnoliopsida > Myrtales > Lythraceae > Lagerstroemia > Lagerstroemia fauriei. Next base: position 34,406 of record JAOYND010188986.1, read on the forward strand.
TTGAGGAACAAGTCGTGCTCATCAAGTCCCTGCCGATCGAGGCGGGGCGCCGCGTGCATAAGCTCACGCTCGAAGGCATCGAGGACGGCACTCGCGCGAAGGAAATCGCCGCCGAGATCCGGCGCTCTGGCCAAGTCACGGCCAGCCGTGCGATGCTGATCGCCCGAACGGAGGTTGCGCGCACCGCGTCGAAGTTGACGCAGTCACGCGCTTTGAGCGTTGGCTCGGAGGGATACATCTGGCGCACGAGCCAGGACGGCGACGTGCGCCACTCGCATCAGGAGATGGAAGGCAAGTTCGTGCGCTGGGATTCGCCGCCGAAACTCAGCGACGGCACCGTGACGCACGCCGGCCAGATTTACAACTGCCGGTGCTACCCCGAGGCGGTCATTCCCGATTGAAGTCGTAGCCGCACATGGCGGCGAACGCGATCAAGACGAGTGCGCACGAGGCAAGCGCGATCTGCGCGACGCGACGAATCATTGTGTTCTTTCTCACGAACGGTAGAGTTCGAATTCTATCACTCGCGCCGCCCCTCCCACATTGAGACGCCATCAACGATCACCATCCTGCCCAATTGCCACGTCTCGACCTGGTCGAGCTTGATCTCCGAATGGGTCGACAGGTCGTGGTTCGTGCGCGTGAGCTGGTCTGCCAACCATGCCAGCGCCTCGCGCGGTGTCACGTCACCGTCGATTGCTCTGCCCTTGTAGAACCGCCTGTAGAGGCCGCCTGGGCCGCGCCGCGCGCTTACGATAACCATTTTGCATCCTGTAAATGATGTCGGACGGAACGGTATCTTAAACGCAAATGTTTAAATAAATGCAACTGCATTTGTATCGTTCTGTGCTGTTGATGCGCAATATAGTTCATTAAAGAATCGTGCGCAAGCATTACTATACGAAGTTGCGCAAAATAATTATTGACAGTCCGCAACATCGGCTAGAATGAAGTCCTCAATTGCGCTCCGGCATCTTTATTCTGTGTCCGCCATCTATACAACCGAACAGCTCAGTCCTAAGCAGTCGATGACCCCCGAGGGTTATTTGCTGTGCGAGGACGTGCCGATCGGTCGCACCGGGTCGCAGCTCTACGCCGATTCCGAACTTCCGTTCCTGGAGGCGGCGCGCGACTGCACGATCGCCATCCAGCGTGAAGAGGCCGACGTGTTCAGCCCGGAAACGATCGCGTCCTTCGAGGGCAAGTCGGTTACGGTCGGGCACGTTTTCGTCGACCCGGACAACTGGGGCCGCGACACGAAAGGCGTGGTTCGTAATGTGCGCCGCGGTGCGGATGGTCAGTCTGACCTCTTGCTCGCGGACCTGCTCATTACGGACGCCGCCGCCATCGAAGACGTGCGCGCCGGCCTGCGCGAGGTGTCGTGCGGCTACGAGGCCGACTACGAGCAGGACGGGCCGGGGCGCGCGTATCAACGCAACATCATCGGCAATCACGTCGCGCTCGTCCCGCGCGGTCGGGCTGGCCACCGCTGTGCAATCCAAGACGAGGAAACCATGAAACCCAAGCAATCCGCGCCGCTCCTGCGTCGCCTCCTGAGCGCCGCTCGCACCGGCGACATGGCGCTCATCAAGCGCACCGCCGACGCCGCCGAGGATGAAGTCGAGGCCGAAGAGAAAAAGGCCGCCGACGAGGAAATGGCCGAGCGCGAGCAGAAGACCGCCGACAGCATCGCCGACCTGAAAAAGACCGTCGACACGCTGGTCGCCGCGCTGGCCGGCAAAACCAAGGACGACGCAACGCTCGGCGTTGAGTTGGACGAAGCCGCGAAGGCCGACCAAGGCACGCAGAACACCGGCGACGAAGAACCCGACGAAGAAGAAAAGAAAAAGACCGCCGACGCCATGCGCGACGTGCTGGTCCGCGCCGAGATTCTCTCGCCGGGCTTTCGCATGCCGACCGGCGACAGCGTCAAGGGCTTGAAGGGCGTCATTGCCCTGCAACGCAAGATCCTGTCCGGCGCCAAGGATGCCGCCGCCCCGCTGCTGGCCGGCCGCACCGCCGACAGCCTGAGCGACGCCGAAGTGTCGACCCTGTTCATCGCTGCCTCGGAAATCCAGAAGGCGAAGAACAACGCCGGCACCAGCCGCACCAGCGATGGCGCCGGCGCACAGCAAAAAAGTACGCCGACCCCGGCGGAAATGAACGCCCGGAACAAATTGTTCTGGAATCCGCGATAACCCTAGGAGCAACATAAATGGCACTCGGTCCAAATTCCCTCTTGACCCGGATGGCCTCGGGCATTCCGGGCGACATCTCGCGTCGTGCAAACTGCGTGGTCGAACCCGTCGTGCTCGACTCGACCAATCCGTTCCCCGGCTACGGCCTAGCCGGCAAGACCGTCAACGGCAAGTTCGTGCCGCTGGCCGCCGGCGATACCGCTGCATCCGTGACCGGCGTATTCGTGCGTCCGTTCCCGATCCAGACCTCGAATGCCGCCGGCACCGGCGTCGCACCGTTCCCGATCGGCGACCGCATGCGCCGCGGCTACATGACCGTCAAGAACAACGCGGGCACGCCGACCGTCGACGGCCAGGTATACGTGCGCGTGGCCAACCCCGCCACCGGCAAGCCGATCGGTGGCTTCGAGGCCGCCGCCGACGGCACCAACAACGTTGCGCTGACCGACGTCGCGTTCACCAACGTGGGCGACGCCAACGGCAACACCGAAATTCGCTACCGCGTGTAAGGACACCGACACCATGAGCAAAAGCAACCTGATTCTCGCATCGAGCATCGCCGCTGGCCTGGCGGCCTCGGCCCCGCGCGCCCTGCCGCGCGCCTACGTCGGCGACGGCATGATGACCTTCGATGCGCAAACCATCGACAGCGCCGGCGCATTCCTGGTCGGCGAACTGGAGCGTCTGGACCAGACGCTGAACATGCCGCTGTCGAACATCACCTGGTCGCGCGACATCCAACTGCGCGAAGACGTGACGATTGGCGACGACACCAGCTCCTACACGAATTCGTTCTTCGCTGCGGCCGGCGGCGCCTCGCCGAACGGCAAGAGCTGGATCGGCAAGGACTCAACCGCGATCGCAGGTGTGGCGCTGGACATCGCGAAGACCGCAAACCCGCTGAGCCTGTGGGGCATGGAAGTCGCGTACACCATTCCGGAACTGCTGAGCGCGCAGCGCGCCGGCCGCCCGGTGGATGCGCAAAAGACCGAAGGCATGGAACTGAAACGCCAGATGGACATCGACGAGATGGTCTACATCGGCGACCCGGTCATCGGCGTGTCGGGCCTCATCAACAACGCGGGCGTCGACTTGGCCAACGCCACCTATGGCGCCTGGGCGAATCCGGCCACCACGACCGATTCCATCCTGGTCGACATCAACGCCATCCTGACCCGCGCATGGGGTAACACGGGCTTTTCGATCTGCCCACGCAAGCTGATCCTGCCGCCGGCCAAGTTCGGTGCGCTGGTCACGCGCAAGGTGTCGGACGCCGGCAATATCTCGCTGCTGGAGTACGTCAAGGTCAACTGTATCTCCTACGCGCAGAATGGCGTTCCGCTGGAAGTCGTGAATGCGAAGTGGTTGACCGGCGCCGGCGTCGGCGGCACCGACCGCATGGTGGCCTACACCAACGACAAATCGCGCGTGCGCTTCCCGATGACCGCCGTTCAGCGCACGCCGCTGGAATACCGCGGCATCCACCAACTGACGACCTATTTCGCCCGCCTGGGCGTGGTCGAAGTGGTGTACCCGGAAACCATCGCCTACGCCGACGGTATCTAAACCGAAACAGAGGGCGCCCGGCTGCGGCCGGCGCCCTCCCTCTCCCGAGATCACCATGCCCGAAAACGTCAAAATCCACATCTCGCGCCAGATCACCGTCGAGCGCCCTGACCAAGCCGCGGTTACGCTCCTGAAGGGCGAAAACCTCGTCTCGCCCGAGATCGCCGAGCATCCGTTCGTGAAACACTTCCTGACCTCGGCGCCCGTCGTCGAGGGCGAAGTCGAAGCCCTGCGCGCGCGCGTGGCCGAACTGGAAGAAGAAGCCGCGCAACTGCGTGCCGAGAAAGCCCCGGCCACCGACAAGGCTGCGGCCGAAGCTGCTGCTGCGCCGGCGCCCGTCGCCGAAGCCAAGCCGGCCAAGTCGAAGTAACGCATGGCCACCGTCACGCCCGCGCAGTTCCGCCAGGATTTCCCGGCCTTCTCGGATACCCTCAAGTACCCGGATAGCCAAATTCAATTCTGGCTGAACTTCGCCGTGACGATGCTGCCCGAAGTGCGCTGGGGCGCGATCCTGTCGCAAGGCATCGAATTGATGACCGCGCACCAGCTCGCGTTCCTCGCCGTCGGCGCGGGCGCGGGCGGCAAGCCTGGCGCGATCGCCGCGCCGACGACCTCGAAGACGGTCGACAAAGTGTCCGTGTCTTACGACACGAGCGCCGTGCGGCTGGAAAACGCCGGACACTGGGGCGGCACTGCCTACGGCCTGCAATTTTTGCAGCTCGCTCGCATGGTGGGCATGGGCGGGCTCCAACTATGAACATGCGCGTCCTCGCCGACCGCACGGAAGAGACGTTGCGCGCCCTGCGCCGCCTCACGAAGCAGGACGTTCTGGTCGGCGTGCCGTCGAACCGCACGGAGCGCAAGACCGCGCAAGACCCCGTGAACAATGCTGAAATCGGCTACTGGATGGAATTCGGCGCACCTGCCGCCAACATCCCGGCGCGTCCGCACCTGATCCCCGGCATTGAGCAGGCCCGGCCCGGCATCCTCGACCAGCTCCGCAAGGCGGCCGAGGCCGGCGTGAACGGCAATGCCGCCGAGGCAGAGCGGCGCATGAAGGCCGCCGGCCTGCTGGCGCAGAACTCCATCCGCCGTCTGATCTCGAACGGCATCGGCCCGGCACTGTCCGAGCGCACGCTCCTGGCGCGCGCCGCGCGCGGTCGCAAGGGCGCAAGCCAAGAACTTGCGAACCGCGCTGCCGGCCAGGCACCGAGCCTTGACCTAGCCAAGCCGCTCGTCGACACCGGCCAATACCGCAACTCGATCACCTACGTGATCCGACAAAAATAATGCCAGCCTTCGACGTCAGCGACGCATTCGACCCAGATTTCATGGACGACCTCGTGTGCGTCCGCTTCGATCAGACCGTCGGCGCCAACGGGCGCACGATCGACGAGCCGTCGCACATCCCGTTCCAGGGCGTCGTCACGAACGACTCGGGCGACACGCTCAGCCGCGGCAGCGATGCCGCGCGCGTGGCCGCCTCGATCAACGTCACGGCGCCGTTTGTGCTGCGCATGGACGGCCCCGACCACGATGCGGATCAAGTGCACTGGGATGGCCGCTGCTACACCGTGACGAACGTCAAGGACTATGGGCGCTACGGCACCGGGTTCGGGATCGCGTCATGCACCGTCATTTCGCCGGCGGGCTGACATGGCGAACACCAGCGCCACCGGCGGGTTCCTAGCCCCTTCAAGCGCCACGCCGCTGTATGACGACGCGCTCAACGATTTTTTCCAGGCGGTCTATGTCGGGCTCACGGGCCTGGATGGCACGCTCGTGCGCCCCCGCTTCCAGGTCAAGCCGCCAAAGCAACCCGCCGCGTCCGTGACCTGGTGCGCTGTCGGCGTCATGGACGTGGACAAGGGCGGCATGCCCGCGCGCCGTCACGACGCCACGGGCGATGGTCAAGACGTGCTCGAACGCCACGAAGAAATAACGGTCCTGGCCAGCTTCTACGGGCCGCGTGCGCGCGAGTTGGCCGCGCAGACCGCCGACGCCTTCTACGAGCCGCAAAACCTTGAATTGCTCACACCGCAATTGATGACGTACGTCAACAACGATACAATACGGCAAGTATCCGAGTTGGTGAACGAACAGTGGATCAACCGGGTGGATCTGTCGATGACGTTCCGCCGTAAAGTGGTCCGCACCTATGCCGTGCTCAACCTGCTGTCAGCCGACACTAAATTTACGAGGTAAAAATGCCCGGATTGAATCTTAACGACATCGTCAATGTTGGCGTGTCGCTCGCCCCTCAAGTCGTCGGCTCGCGCAACTTCGGCGCCCTGCTGATCCTGGGCGCCTCGAACGTAATCGACGTGTCCGAGCGCCGCCGTCTGTATTCGACGCTGGCGGCAGTCGGCGCCGACTTCGGCACGGCCGCACCGGAATACGCCGCCGCGCTGCTGTTCTTCGCGCAGCGCCCGCAACCGTCGGCCCTGTATATCGGCCGCTGGGCGCGCACGGCAACCTCGGGCATCCTGCACGGCGGCGCGCTCGCGGCGGCCGAGCAGTTGCCGAGCGCCTGGACCGGCATCACCAACGGCGGCCTCTCGATCACGATCGACGGCACCGCCAAGGCGCTGACCGGCTTGAACTTCTCGGCCATCCAGAACATGAACGCCGTCGCGGCGGTCATCAATACCGCCCTGGGCGCCTCGGCATCGTGCGTGTGGAATTCGGTCTACTCGCGCTTCGACATCGCCAGCGCCTCGACGGGCGCGGCCTCGACCGTGAGCTATGCCAGCGCGCCGGGCTCCGGCACCAACATCGCTGCACAGACCCGCCTGACCGCGGCCTCGAACGCCCTTGCGCCGGTCGCCGGCATCGTGTCCGAGCTGGTTACGGATGCCGTGAACGCGCAGCTCCTGTCGCCTGACTGGTACGGCCTGACGGTGGCCGATCCGAACCCGGTCGCGGCCGACCATGTCGCGGTAGCGACCCTGATCGAGACGGCCAGCCCGTCGCGCATCTACGGCGTCACGTCGAGCGATGCCAACGGTCTTAACCCGGCGTCGACGACCGACGTGTTCGCCCTGCTCAACGCCGGCGGCTTCTCGCGCACCACGGCGCAATACAGCTCGACCACGCCCTACGCGGTGGCCTCGCTCATGGGCCGCGCGTTCGGTGTCGACCTCACGGCGAATAACAGCACGATCTCGCTCATGTTCAAGAACGAGCCGGCCGTGACCGCCGAGACGTTGACCGAAGCGCAGGCCGCCGCGCTCCAGACGAAAAAGGCGAACGTGTTCGTCAATTACCAAGGCGGGACCGCGATCATCCAGAACGGCACCATGTCGAACGGCTACTACTTCGACGAGGTGCAGGGTACGGATTTCCTGCAAAACACGCTGCAAACGAACATCCTCGCGGCCCTGTACGGCAATGCGACGAAGGTGCCGCAGACCGATGCCGGCGTAAATCAGCTCGTTGCCGCCGCCGCCGCCGCCTGCTCGATCTGCCGCGCAAATGGCCTGCTGGCCTCGGGCACCTGGACCGGCCCGGCATTCGGCCCGATCAAGACCGGCGACACGCTGACCGACGGGTTCCAGGTGTTCGCCAACCCGATCTCCTCGCAGTCGGCCGCCGACCGCGCCGCGCGCAAGTCGCCGACGATTCAAATCGCCGTCAAACTGGCCGGCGCCGTGCACATGGCGAACGTGCTCGTCAACGTCAACCGTTAATTTAGGAGCATTCCAACATGGCCAAGGCTTATAGCTTCCTCGACACGCAGGCGACCATCGCCGGCGCCGGCGGCGTCGTCAACATGGGCGCCGGCGCCGGCAACGCCAAGGAAGGCATCACCATCACCCGCAACGCGGACCGCAATCGCATGGTCATCGGCGCCGACGGTACGCCCATGAACACGCTGAGCGCCGACAAGTCGGGCTCAGCGATGGTGCGCCTGCTCAAGACGTCGCCCGTCAATGCGCAGCTCATGTCGATGTACAACACGCAGTCGCTGAGTGGCGCGACCTGGGGGCAAAACACGATCGTCGTGTCACTGACCGGCGTCGGCGACGTGCATACCCTGCGCGACGTGTCGTTCAAGAAAGTGCCCGACATGACCTACGCCGAAGAGGCAGGCATGGTCGAATGGTCCTTCGACTGCGGCCGCGTCGACAGCGTGCTCGGGACGTTCTGATTATGGCGATGCTCGAATACGACATCCAGGTCGGCGACACGCACTACCGCGGCCAGCGCCTCGACCCGTTCAAACAGTTTCACCTGACGCGCAAGATCGGCCCGCTGGCGCCGAAAATCGTCCCGGTGCTGCTGAGCCTGCAACGAACCGTCAAGGAAAAGGAGCAAGGCGGCTCATCCGACTTCGGCATCGACGAAGTTGCCGCCCTGCTCGGCGAGTCCGCGCCGTTCCTGGAGGCGTTTGCCGCACTGCCCGAGGCCGACGTCGACCACATCATCAAAACGTGCCTCGCGTCCGTCAAGGTCTACCGCAATGACGTGTGGGCGCCGCTGGTGGTCAACGGGGCGTTCATGTTCAACGACATGGAACTCGGCGACATGCTGCCGATCGTGGCGCGCGTGCTGGGCGAGAACCTGGGAAATTTTATTCGCGGCCTGGTCGGGAGCGCTGCCAGTTCGAAGGCGCCGACCTAGATTGGTCGCGCCTGCCGGGGGGCGAGGACTGGCTCTTGCGCCCCGTCGTGAAACAGATGTGCCGGTACGAATCGCTCAAGGATGGAACGGTAGACCTCGCTGACATCGCCCTTATGAACGACGCGCTCGACGTCATCGCCGAGAACGAACAAAAAGCGCGCCAGCACGCGCAGAAGGAATAGCATGAGCGGGGATGCCAGCACCATCAAGGAATTTCTAGTCAGCCTCGGTTTCAAGATCGACTCCGGGCAGGAAAAGAAATTCGTCACCAGCATCGACGCCGTCACCGTGCGTGCCGTCGCTGCTGGAACCGCCCTGGCCGACATGGCCGAGGCCGCGGTGTCTGCCGTGGCCAAGGTGGCGGAAAATCTCGAACAGCTCTACTTCGCCAGCAAGCGCACGAACGCCACGGTCGAGAACTTGCAGGCGACAGGCTTCGCTGCGCGCCAGATGGGCGTCGACGCTGGCGCCGCGCTGAACGTCGTCGAGAACCTGGCGCGCTTCCTGCGCAACAGCCCCGGCGGCGAGGGCTTGCTCAAGAACCTGGGCGTCAGCACGCGCGACGCGAACGGGCGCCTGCGCGACACAACCGAACTGCTGGCTGACCTCGGCAAGAAATTCGCCGGGATGGACTACTACAAGGCGAATGCCTACGCGCAGGCCCTGGGCATCGACGAGAAAACGCTCATGGCCATGCGCGAGGGCATGGGCGAATTTCAGCAGCAGTATAAGGACATGCTGGCCGCGGCTGGCGTCGACTCGCAACAGGCCGCCAAGAGTTCGCACGAATTCATGTCCGAGCTGCGCCTCCTGGAAGCGTCGTTCGGCGTGCTCGTGCAGAAGGCGGCCGGTAGCCTCACGGACAAATTCGCGGGCACGGTGCGGCGCACGCGCGAGGGCTTCGTCGCCAATTTCGACCGCATCATCGCCGTCCTGAAAGTCGTCGCGGATTGGATCGCCCGCGGCACCGATGCGATTGCCCACATGGCGATTCGCGGCGTTCAGTTCCTCGGCTGGTTGAGCGACTGGTTTCAGCGGCTGTCACCGGCCGGCCAGAAATTCGTCGAGATTCTGGGCGCCGCCCTGGTTGCCTGGCGTGCTCTGAGCCTTGGGTTTCTGGCTTCGCCGATCGGCATCGTGGTGGCACTTGGCGCCGCTCTCGCTGGCCTTGTCGACGACTATTTGACTTGGAAGTCGGGCGGCAAGTCTCTGATCGACTGGGGCGAATGGGCTCCGGGAATAGAGGAAGCGATCAAGGGCATAGGCGAGTTGTGGGATGCCATCAGCAAACTCGGCCGAGTCTTGCTTGATATCTTCAAGCCGGCGCTTAAGGCGGTAGGCGACATTCTCGTCGGAACGTTTAAAGCATCCTTTCACGATCTACTTGACATCGTAAATATCGTAACGGCCGTCCTTACCGGGAAGTGGGCTGACGCGGGTAGGCACGCCAGCGCGATTGTCGCGCGCACGGTCGCTTTAGCCAAATCTGAATTCGGCATCATTAAGACAGCCACGAGTGCAACGAGTAGCAATTTCGCTCAGTCGGTCCAAGGCAATTCCCTCCAGTCGGCTACCTCGACGAACCCGAAAGACCCGCGCGGCATCCGCAACAACAACCCCGGCAACATCAATTATGGGGACTGGGCGCGCGCGCATGGCTCGATCGGAGTAGAGGCGGGCGCCGGCGGCCGGTTTGCACGGTTCGGCAGCGCGCAAGACGGCCTCAATGCGCTGGGCGATCTGCTGCGCGGGAAGGGCTACATCGGCGGCGGTGTCGATTCGGTACGTTCTATCATCTCGAAATATGCGCCATCCTCCGAGAACAATACCAGCGCCTATATCGCAAGCCTGTCGAAGCGCCTTGGTGTGAGCCCCGATGCGCACCTTGATCCGAACAACGTGCAGCAGATGGCGGGGCTGATCGACGGCATTGTCCGCGTCGAGAACGGGAAGAACCCGTACAGCAGCGACCAGATCAGCCGCGCCGCCGGCGCACGCGGTGTCGAACTGAACCAGACGACCCACATTACGGTCAACGGTGGCGGCGGCGATGCGAAAGGCGTTGCCCGAGAAGTTGCAAACGGGCAAAATAACGTGAACGGGCGTCTTGTCCGAAACATGAATACGGCGGCGCGCTAATGGTATTGAAAATCGGGGATCAGATCGGCGGCGGGATTGGCGGCGCACTCGGTGGCGCCGTCATCGGCGTGGCCGCGCAGGTCGTCAGTTCACAAGTGTCCGCGCTGTTCCTCGCCGGCCGCTCGATCGGCGGCATCATCCCCGACGTAACGATCCGCGAGCGGATGTCGGACAAGCTGGTCTTGACGGATCACCCTGTCGAGCAAGGCGCGCCGATCACGGACCATTTCTACAAAATGCCTTCGTCGGTCCACATGGATGTGGCCTGGTCGTCGTCGAAGTCGATCGCCAACGGCTTTATCTCGGGCTCGATCTTCTCCGGTGACATCGTCGGCGTGAACGACATCTACCGTCAACTGCTGGCGCTCCAGGCGGCCGGCACGCCGTTCGACCTCACGACCGGTAAGCGGGTCTACAACAACATGGTTCTCGTCGGGATCGATGTCGACAACGACAAGGACACAGAAAATGCGCTGTTCGTCTCCGTCGAAATGCGCCAGGTGAACATCGTCCAGACCACGGCAACCGCCCTGGCGAGCGCGGACGATCAGGCCAGCCCGCAAGACACGGCCGCCGCTGTCAGCGCCGGGACGAAGCAGCCGATCAAGGCGCAGAACCAGAGCGCCTTGTTCTCGATTTTCGGCGGGAATTGACGATGGCACGCATCTATTACGAGATCCCGCTCACGCCGGCCGCGCAATCGTTTTTCGTGACGCTCGCCGGCGTGCAGTACCGCATGGTGCTGTCGTATCGAACGCATCAGGTCGGCGGCTGGTTCCTCGACATCTACCTCGCCACCGGCGCCGCGGTGCTGCTGGGCCTGCCGCTGGTCACGGGCGTGGACCTGTTCGCCGCTTACCCGGATCTCGGGTTTGGCGGGTCGCTTCGCGTGATGACCGATGGTGCCCCGCTGGCCGCGCCGACGTATGCAAACTTGGGCCTGACCGCGCATCTCTATTTCGGGGCGCCGTCGTGAGCGGGCTGTATGGTCGACAGTTCTCGCTGATCGTGGGCGACCGCAGCGGGTCGGGCCTGGACCTGTCCGACCTGCGCGCCACGTTCACCGTGAACAAGGCCGAGGTACAAAGCCCCGCGCACGCTATCATCCGCGTCTACAACCCGTCGCCGGACACGGCGCGCACCGTGCAACAGGAATATACGCACGTCTTTTTGCAGGCCGGGTATCAAGACAATTTCGGCCTGATCTTTTCCGGCGCTGTGCGCCAGATCCGCATCGGGCGCGAGGACCAGGTCAACACGTTCCTTGAGATCCTGGCGCAAGACGGCGACGAGGGCTACAACTTCGCCGTTGCAAATACCTCGATTGCCCGCGGCTGGTCGCAGGACGCGCTGCACTCGGCCATCATGCAGTCGTTCGACGACTACGACATCACGACCGGCTACAAGCCGACGTTCGGCGGCCCCGCCATGCCGCGCGGGAAAGCCTGCTACGGCATGGCGCGCGACTACATGCGCACCCTTGCCAGTAGCGCCGGCGCCGACTGGCACATCGCCGACGGCG